>JTDE01003038.1:29162-83503 GCA_014338405.1 Paragonimus skrjabini miyazakii | reverse complement strand
GGGCCTAATGGACTCCCCATGGTTACTCCATCGAGTTGACTATACGGTGTGTTTAGAAAGTTAAAGCTGACATTCTCCCCACACACATTTTTGGTAATTTTTGTAGGACTGTTGTTGATCGAACGAAGATTACTGCTGCTTCTCATTTTGAACCAATGTTAATCAAACCAGAAGCGGAGCTTATCACTGTGGACCCCGGTAAGTACGTTTAGAACATTTCATCTGTACCACTCAGTGCTCTATAGTTGGAAACACGTTCGTTAGGCTTGGATTATAAGACACCCATACGCAGACCTAGCCGAACATTTGTTGAAGCACAGTTTGAGAACTTGATTGATCAGCTTTCGGAATTAACGCCGACTAACGTCGACAAGTTCAACTGGTTCAACAATAAACTCGCTGATGTAGCTTATGAATGGTTGCATACTCGTGTGAACGACAAATTTTCAGTAACAGTCCAGCATATTCAGGCTTTGCAGGAACTCAAATCAAAAATTGTTGTAATCCTCCAACCAGACAAAAGTTCCGGAGCAGTCCTCATGGATAAGACGAGCTACGTAGAAAAAATATTATCAATCGAGAGTGATAGACAAAAATTCCAACTGCTAGACGAAGAAGAAAACATGTGTTTAATAGAAGAGAGAATCGGCCACCAGTTAGAAGTATTTTTTAAACATGGCTGGATAGATGAAAAGACATACAAGTGCCTAAAGCCCGGTGGTTGCTCGTTGCCTCAACTGTACGGTCTTCTGAAGACCCACAAGCAGGGTATGCCACTTCGATCTATATTCGCCATGTCTAGTTCACCTCAGCACAAACTGGCTAGAGGGTTTGAAAACTGGTATCAAACACTCGTTGGAACTTGCGGGTGAGTTGGATCGAACCAATATCAAGAATAAACATATGTGCTCCATAGATGTTCAATCTCTCTTCACCAATGTCCAACTGAGAGAAACTGTTGACTTTGTATGTGAACGAATTGCTGCCGAAAATATCCCCATGCCCATCCCAACTGATTATCTGAGAACGTTATTTTTATTGTGTAAGAAGAATGCGAGTTTTAACTTCATAAACACACCGTATAGACAACTCGATGGAGTAACCATGGGGAGTCCATTAGGCCCCGTTCTCGCTCACTTTTCATGATCATGATAAAACGGCAACTAAGTGATATCATCTCACAACTATCCTACTACAGACACTATGTAGATGATACCCTGGTCATTGCCAAAAATCGAGAGCTATCTGAACAATTTCTCCTGCGGCTTAACGGCGTTCATCCCAACCTCAAGATGACGTGTAAACCACAGGCTGGTGACAGTCTGCCTTACTTGGACATACTGATCACACGAAGAGCCGATGGATCAATAAAGCTTGGCATTTACAGGAAGCCAGCATGGTCTGGTCAGTAAATGCATTTCACTAGTTTCAACCCGGTGAAATATAGGCGTGGTGTATTGAGAACACTGTTCACCAGAGCACGCCGTATTTGCACACCCGATTGTGTTGAGCAAGAGCTGGAAATGCTTCAGACGATTCTGGAGGGCAATGAGTACCCGAGAAGCTTTATTCAACGTCATAGCGAATGGAGTCCCAAAAGCAGTAAAAATGATGAGGTCCCAAAGAAACTAGTATATATTGAGCTACCATTTAAGGGGGATATCACGACGATGCGTACAACCCAACGACTTGTCTCTTCGCTCAAACGTACTTACAACGTAGCCGGATTGAGGGTCCTTAATCAGACACGCAGGTTACCTGTACCTACAATCAAAGGTGATCAACCAATTGGCGCCAAATCACACTGTGTTTACCAATTCTCATGTAACTGCGGAGAACGTTACATAGGCAGACCCGATAGATCATTGATCTCAAGCATGAAGGAGCATGTGCCTAAGTGGGTTCACAAACAGGTCTCAAAACCGGACACTGTAATCACAGAGAATCGTAAGCCCCCCAGCTTCGTCGATCGGACGACACATTCTGTCAACTGGCCACAACGTGGACCTGACCTCAGCCTTTACCATCCTAGTGCGCCACCACAACCCACGGTTCCTAAAATTTGCTGAAGCCGTCGCGATAAACCGGTTCAAACTTGTATTGGGTGTACAAAACAATTATTTGTTAACCTGAGGTTGCCATGGTCCTAAGTCGTAGTGAGTGTCATTCAGATCACACGATTTGACGTTTTTGTTATTGTTGGTTTCTTTGTTCATTCTCCTCGAAGTACTGTAGACGTTAAATTGAAAGGTCCCCGTGTTATTGGTTATTTGGTGGTGACGAGCCAATACGAAATGCTAGCATCTACCAGTGTTCGTATTCTGACTGTTTTTTTTTTGAAATTCTTGAAGGGATATAACTGAATTAATATTCTCTCCGGTACATCATCGGAGTTGATGTTTTTCAGTCACGGATAAGTTTACTTATCTCAAATATGTGTTATACATATTTGGTGTTCTACGACTAAAAGCAGATTTTTATGTTGTCTTCGTAACTTTTGTTTTAAAAAGGTAGGATTTTGTATTCCTAAACAACTGATCAGCATGCATTTGAATTGCCTACTTAGGTGGTATAAATCAAGTGATATAACACCTTAGTGTTCTATTGGTTCGGCTACAATTATTCACGTCTGACGTGAAATTCAGTCACAGTCTGGATCAGATAAACGGATAGATGAGAATTGTCAAGCATTACGCCAAATTTGCGGTGTGAATAACAATTTCTTGGTTAGAAATTAACTCATTTTTCTTTGGTGAGTAAACAACTTTAACGTGTTTTCACGCTGTTTTCTCTAAAATTTACGGTCATATAAGTTGTTAGTGGAGGACCTAATTTCAGACCTAACAAAAATTTACCGTACGATCCTATCATCAATGCCGGTATCTAAACTGAAAATCTCTCAATGAATAACCTAATGGTACCCAACCTCACTTTTCAATAAATAGTTGACAAAACTCCGAGTTATTCGATGCACATCGAGAAGAAATAAGTTACAAAACAATGAACTTGGTTAGTGATGTTTTCTTCTCAAGATTTGTCCTCAGTCAAAACCATTTGACCGCCGAGATGAAAATATTTTTGACGAATTATTTGTCAGATAGGCTAAAAGTTTAATCGGAAAGAGTAACCGAAGAGGATATCGAACAAACGCAATCAATTTGCTGGGCAAGGTTACCACCAACACAGTTTTCTTAACATTTTCATAGTTGGAGGAGAATTCCCTGTCAATTAACCAAAAAAGTTTTCTGGTATGAATTATAAATAGATTGGCAGATTCGCTAATTTATGACAGAACCCAAATTTAGAAGTTTGCCCATCGGCTGAAGTCGAAACAGCCAGCCCAAATCAACAGGCCGTCTGTCAGCTGAAATACAGAGCAACACATTATCTCAGAAATGTCATATTTAGATTCAGTTAATAACCTGTTCCAATGTCTCATTTGGAATCCACCTAAAGATTCGGGGAGTTGGCTACACAACCTTATTTCTCAAGCAATTCTCACTGGAATCCACCAATGCTAATAAAGAGAATCGTAACTGTAGTAGTTTTAAGTAATTTAGCGGACTGTGATTGAGGCCGTCCCATTTCAGCGAGACCAATTTTGTTACAGCGGTTTAGAATACTCCTTCTTCAAAATATATAATCACGAGTTACTTCAGCCAGCACTGAAGCCAGGTTTGAACTCTCGCTTAAGGCCGTTCTATCTGACATATTAATATCATACTCCATTATTTCGTGAGTGCTCACTCTCATGCCTGAAAAACGACGCCACCTGTTTTGGTGGTCATAATAGCTGACGTATGGTATGTGCTGACCCTGGGGTTTTTAAACAAGGAGCCCTTTAAGTTGCAATAATCACAACAGTACAAATACGACGTTTTGGTCCGCTATCAGGCCATGATTTTTGGGTCTCGTGGTAAGATCCTAGAAGAGACAATTAAAACCTTCAGTATTTCGAATCCACTGACTAGTTTTGTATTGATAATCGATTTTGTTCGTGTATCTTTGGACTACTGTAAGTCGATGAAAACCATGTTACTGAAGTGGATAGTTTAATATATACGTTGTTAGGAAGAATGAAATAAAGTGGTAGATGTCGACGAAGTTTGCAAAAAAGTGACAGCAAAATGTTACCAACCATATGTAGCTTCAATTTTTGTTCAGCCCTGGTAGTTTACCTCTCCTTATAAAAAAATATTGTCAGGGATCACTGTCTTGAACAAAGTGAGGTCATTGTATCAGCCTATTCAAAGCTCAAACGAAAATAACTAATTATTAATCGCTTGAGTAGACCATTTTTACCAAGTATTCTGTCATTTTCGGCTAACGATCATTAGTTGTCTGCTGGGCGTGACACATAGACTAACCCCAGCTTCCGAATTTCATCCAAACTGTATAACTGTGTTGGTAGACAAACCCCAACTTGCTTGTGGAATATTTCGTTTCGTCTGGTAAGTAACTGAAAAATTAGGGTGGGATGTGCACGCATTTCAGCTGGGCATATTTCCCAGAAGAGATGTAGCTGTGAGGAAGAAATCACTTCTTCACACCTGCAATCATTATATTGGTAGATGACGCGTTGAGATACACTACAAGCGAAAATCATGTAACCAAGCCACTGACACACCATGAAGTTCAATTTTGTGCATTGCAAACAAAAGTTGGAATCAGATGTGTTTGCCTCAATAATCATCAGATAAACTCGACCTGTTCATGCAAATATCAGGAGTCAGTGGGATTATATCAGTTTTCACCATTGGTTGCTCTCGACAACCCGAAGTGGGCTGTATACACCGAGCACCCTCAGATATAGGAAAAACTAGAATATCCAAAAAAGAAGCAATGTACGTTAAACCAAAACGGCCGAGTGAACACGATCAACACAAATTATTTACAAATCATTGTGTTCAACATTGGTTTTGTTAAACCAGTGACGCTGTTTAACTTTGATATGGAATGTATTGTCAAGACGTTGTCTTGCCAATTGTTTATGGCCTAACCTAATTCGTCAGATCAAGCCGGAACGGATGCTTTTCGGAGTTGTTCAGTTTTGATTTAGGCAAGGCGCTGATGGATTACGTTCAATCCTTACAGACAGCTGGCACTGGTCTGTTGAAGACGTAGTAGGTGTGCAGTATGGTAGAGATTGTCCACTAAACACGAATACTATGATCAAAAGTAAATTTCGTTTCTTTCATTTTGTATGTTCTGTGGATTCATACACCTTGTTTTTTCTGGTGTAACGATGCAGACTTAGCTAAAGCACTCAAAATCTCGTCGACCTTAAGTAGAGTGCTAGTGTACGCAACAGTCGCAGTTGTCGTTGTTACTGAGTCGTCGCTTTCTTTTAATTATTTCTTGCGTCATCAAAACTCCCAGGTTACATTCATGACTGTGTTAATTGCTTGCGCCTCCACAGACGAAGTCGACAATCATCACCAGTCACGTGCGGTATTTCCACTTTTGAAACAGTTTGCTAATCTACCTAATATCCTCACTAATGCAATATGAAGTTCGACAGAGACGTGTTAAGTTTCATTGTTACACATCGTTCTTTTAAACACAATTGAGTTTTTTACCCGAAGCATATTCACCTACTGCGAGTAGTGTATATGTGTAAACTGTAATATTTACCAAATTAAATTAGTTTCGGAAGGATTATTGTCATGACCGTTCTCTTGGAAAACCGTGCATACTGTTCGCCATCTGGTCATCAGACGTCTTCCTCAACGTTTAATCACTGATGACTAGAGTCGGACGTATCAGTCCAGAAATATGTTTTGATCAACCGATTCGTTACCTATTCGGGCAAAGATGTCCCTTCTCAACCAGCATCCACTGCCCAGTGATGACTACTGATTTGACTCTTCTTTTGGTTAATTAAATCACAGCAAGGAGGTTAAAGGTTACGTGTTTATATATTAGCGTGACTAACACTGTGAATAAACAAACATTTTAGAATAAAGTCCCCTCAATAAATTGACAGGATGACAAACTGTTAATGATTAGATGTTGTACGTTTAATTGATCGTACATAACAGGAAACAAGCTAAGACTGCTCCACAAGATCAACGAGCTACGGGATTTGTTCGATTAGGTCGTACAGTTCTGGATAAACCTATGATGGTTACAACTGAACATGTTTTATTAGTAGTGTGTATTTGACAGATCGTGCAGTTACTGTCATACATTCTTTTCTATCGCAATTGTATCACTGCAATTACATACCGCTTTAGTTGCGTTTGGTATTGTAGACAGTAGTTTGTAAGGTACAAATTCGCTGTTGTCGATTCCAGGGTTGTAGCTGATACTGGACCTCGATAGTGTTAATCCCTGTAAGTTACAAGTAATGACTACAATTAACGTTTTTTATTAATATGAACAGAGTTTAAAATTTTCGACGTTTGTCAAAGTTGACTCCAACTGAAACGAACTGCAGAAGTTTTATTTGGTATTCTGAATAGTGTGGATTGAGGTTGAAAGAATCTTAGAGTTATTCAAATGTGCTCTCAGATGTTGCAGTCCTGTAGCCATCCTAGTAAGCCCCTTAGGAAAAGAAGCATACGAATCAGGTTTTGCTTAGGTCAGGGCTCGTCAGCAACGGAAAGCCCCGTCACGGGAAATATTGAAAATCTGACCTTGATAAGCCAACCGTGGTGAATACTGCGTCGTTGGTCTCACATTGGAAAATAATGAATTATCACGTGCCTATGTTCAGCCACATTCACCCATAAATAGTGTTCAGACGGCACAATCGTCTTTAGACCGATGCTGTCACGACTGGAGCTTCTGTCCAAGTTGAAATCACATAAATCGTTCACTTCTTACGCGATAATTTGTTTACTTGTGAGTAGTAGGGAATTTCCGTTTATATAAAGTGAACGTTCTCTTTCAAAAAGGGACTGTCTAGGAAGTAGACGCGACTACTACAATTATAAGTCATGTCCAATTTACATGAATGAAAATCCCCTACTTTTTCACTGCTGTAATAACCGAATATTTCCACCCAGTTGGAATCAACTGGTGATACTAGATTCCAGTGTACTAGAATTTTATGTTCATAGTATTCGTAAAGTTCACTGAAGATGTACTTTCAATTAGTGTCTTCCGACAACATTCTGTGTTTTGCTATGGGGTGTGCAGCTAACATATCTGCTTTGTTTGCTGTAACAGTGTACTTACTGGAGTCAGCTTGCTTTATGTTTAATATTAGAGTGTAACTGCAGTTGTGAACATAACTGCCGCATGCTAAAAATAACAGTTTTTGAGAATCTATCCAAATGGTTTAAAAAATTGAACATTTGCAGAAAAATATAGTTACAGTCAATCGTCCAGAATGGGAAAAGCATAGTCTGTCATGTACTGACTTCTGATGGCAAAGGGATTTGATCACCAGAAAGAAAATACATATTCCCACTTTTATACCGGACCACGCTTACAAAAGTTGATCTGTGTAATGTAACCACAGTGATGGCGCTATCAAAACAATATGTGAGGTGGACGCATAGCAGATTCCTTACAGCAAGAAATTACATTCATTTCGCTTTATGTTAGTTGAAATTATCACATACGTGTGTATTATTGAAGACAGTTTTGTTCTTCGGAACCGTCCGGAAGCTTTTTTCATAACCTTGCCCATTATTCAAGTAAATTTAGAAGTTTAGTAAAGGCTGTTCACTTTCTGAACACAATTTCTTTCAGTCGGTTATCTTCTGTTTTATTCTCTTCTCACTTACCGATTACAAAAATATACAACTCAGGGATCACATAAATGTATGTGATAAACAAGAACTGATTTGCACTTTTTCTCCGCAGTTTGTTTGTCTAACCACAAATGACCTTTCCCAACTCTGTTGTGTACCGTTCTGGCAGCCGTGCAATTTTCTTCGTAGTTCACACAATGATGCCCGATCGCCGGTGCTAAAATGACCTAGCCGCCTGGTAGCCTCAACACCAGTTTTCCAGATCCACCCTCTGTGATCTCGATTCACGAGTAGGCTGTAATGGTTCACACATTGTCGTGTCGGTTTGGCTGTCTCACTTGATCAATCGATTCCACTCCCATTCAGTAATGCCCTTTTACCCTTGATTGATGATTAGGTCCATAAACCGCCGTTATGGTAATCGATTCACACATTGACTAATCCGTAAACACTTATGCTATATTCGCAAACTAGTTATAGGTTAAACTGTTGTCAGCCAGTTCTTCTTGATTGTTTGTTACCGGCTTTATCTTTGTGGCAGTACAGCACCCTTTCTTCGTATCGTAGTGGTATTTCACACGAACTTTGGTAACTGTGTTTTTTATTTATCTGGCAGTTGAGTTTTGACTTAAAGCTGATGACAAATGTAAACTTGAATGATGGCAGTTAGTACGTAAGTGTGTGAAAAGCCCATCTAGTCACGCAGGCTAATAGGGTCTCTGGATACAAAACAGAGGAAGGGTTACTTTTCGTACAAACTGGCAATCATATTAAAATGTACTTAGTAACAGATAAACCTGGTTGCATGGTTGTGGTTCCAAGAATTAACGAATATTTGAAAATGAGAAGACTCCACAGGAACAAGTCTTCACAGTTAGGTTATTCTAAGATAGAAATAGAAAGAGTTATGCACGTTGAGACTATGTTTAAACGCTGACTGATGTGGTTCATCAATAAAGGATAAAACTTTTACGAAGGCTAGAAAGAGTAACAGCACTATAGGTGATCACTTGTTGACATGATGTCCGTAAAATAAAAAGACAGGCAAAGCCACGGTATTATGATTGAGATTCCAAAGTAAAAGTTAGGGATGTGGCATTATGATGACGCACTATTTGTTGAAATGTGTTCACAAAAGAATGATGTGTTGAGGTCCATCACCTTCATGGTGAAAACAGCACATCTTTGGTAATCCTTATAAATCAAGAATATATAAAAATAATCAAGCCATTCGCAAACAGTGAAAAAAATGTTAATGTTGTGCCGACCTACAACTGGTCATGGTTTTTACATGACTGAGTTAGGATATCCTGTGAACAATTGTTTTCTCTGGAGGTGTTTTCCATAGGGAATGATGTGAAATAATATGGTCTATAATGTGGTGTGGGCAAATAATGTAAAACTCCAAACAGAAAGGAATACATGGAAGAATTTGAAATGGAGAAATTGTGATATAGTTGTCGACATTTGTTTCAAACCACTTATGAAGTCACTGCTAAATGAATGCTGATAGGCTTGCGAAACTGCTTGTGGTTAGAAGATGCGACAAGTGATGATAAAGTTGTGAGTAGTAGACTACTCACAGTCGACATTCAGAAACAAAAGGGCAAGCTCCCAACGCCAGAAAGATGACAGACAAGAGGAGACTATCGGAATGGTGTGTACGCGCTATGATAAAAGTTCCACCAAAGCGAATTACAACGTACTATCACACAATGTATGTGAATGAATGTCCGCCGTGCAAATGAGTGTACGCGTTTGTGGTCCCATGGTCAACATGATCTGTACGGAAGTTCGCGCGATGAAGGAATTAGCAAGCCAGGCGTCCTTTGTGGTCACAACACAAGTAACGATGAGAATGCGTTATGAATATATGGCCTTGTTTTTTATTTTCTGGGCCAGGTATTGACTTACGGAAGTTTGTTATGCTTATCTGATCAGGAATTAGTAATTTCAAACTGAACACCATTCACACCTGATCACAGTCTTCGTATTTAGAAGTGTCTTTCGGCTGACCCAATTAAAGGAAAGTCATTGGCTTAGCCGAGAGGTTTATCTGAACGCACATATCGAGATCAGCCGTGAGCGCTTTACAGTTTGGAAAAAATCCAAATATCCAAACTTCTGTTGACGGTTTAAACCATGTTTTTATGGTTAACTGAAGACTATAGCTTTGACTTACATGAGAAGCCTCGATCACAGGCATATCGTATGGATTGAACAGAGGGATTATGATTATTTTACTTTCGGTGCTGTCGGGCATACGATAACTCGGCCATGACTGTCATTACGTTAATGGCGACGTTGTCAAAATTTAGTCTTACAAACGCCATCACTTGATCGCAAATTCTGGTCAGGACGAGGATATACACCACTGATGATTGAATGCGAAGCCCCAGTGGGGTGCTTTCTTTCAGAGTGCGCCAGCCGAAAAGCCCATCTGAATGCGAAGGCTGTGAACATGTTCGAATGGTGCTCAATTTGCCAAAAATCTAAACACATGAACCTCAATTAATAAAAATCAATCACTTGCGAAGACCGGGATTTGTATGAATTCAAATAATAACCAGTCACGCATTTACGTAAACATTCGTCGGAACAAGACTGATAATAAGCGATAATTGATCATCCCAGTTTCTGATCAATATCAGTATGCTCTGCAAGACAAGCTGATCACTTGATGCTACAGGATTACCAAAATTCCATAAGTGGCTGTGTGGGCTAGTCGAACCATACTCTAGCACGGATGGCGAGGGTCATGGGGAGATCACATATGTCGAGAGTACTCTCGAATAATATATAGATAGTGAACTTTGTATTGACATAGGTAGCGCAGTCTTTCAGAAGAAGCCTGGGAGCAATTCGTTGTATCCCAGGTTGTAACTTAACTCAGTAAATGTTTGCGTTTGCAGACTGGTTGTCTGTAACTAATTTATTCAGTGCTCAATCTTTTGACGACGCTGATGGTGTTGGCTGTCTTAGTGATACTGCCTATGCAAAGTAGTTTTCCTGAGAGTAGCGGCGTCATAACTGATTTGGTGAAAAGATGATGTTGTTGGCGTCGCTTGCACCTATATCCTCTGGGCTCCAACTTCCCAACAAATCAGTTAGACTGTGGTAAGCGAGCACCTAGGTATCAACTGACGGTTGCCCAATTTGAATGCGGCTGCAATAAAACTCAGTCACATTAATTTTTGCACGTATCGTGTATGTTAGGGAATACTCTTTAGGCAACCTACGGATGTCCAAGTGAGCTGTGGTCTGACATTTTATCTGTTATGACAACACGGTATCTGTCGGTATGCAGTGCGGAGGTTATGTTCAGTAAACTTGACACCATGAGCTGCTCAAAAATGTTTGTAGAAAGCGGCACACAAGGTACTTTACAGTTCCAATATGCAGGCTGCTTTCACACATGTTATACGTTTGAACGTCATGTCCTTGTGGACGCCTTAGCAACAGGTATTCTACATGTTCTGTTCCAACGTGGACTGAATATTGTATTGTATTATACTGATTGTATAAGACTAGTGATTTATAGTCTGGCAGGTGGAAACGTGTAGCAAAACGAACTGAACTGTAGAAGCATTTTGTTAGAAACAGCATCCACTGACGTACACGAACACATAGCACACAGAACCAGACATATACTGATGATTAACATCTCTCGCTTCATCGATCTATTATCAGATAAACCCATCGACCTCAGATAAAACTGTTCGTTTTAGCTTAACAATGAGTCACCGAAAAGGAGGTTGCTTACTATTCGTTTTTTCCGATGGCAAATCGGATACATTCGAGGTAATGAAAAAATTTATTCGGGATCACTCAGTTGCATTTACATATTAGCCGCCATTTTACGCTTTCACGCTTTATAAAAATCATTTTTTGCAGTTCTGGCAGAATTGCTAACTAACTGTCATCCGGTACGACGGGGGTAACATGTGGCATTCAGTCGCGTCTGATTACTCGTTCGCACCTTTCCGAAGTATAGCACAATTACAGGCACTGACAACAAACCCTTGGGTTGAGCCGCGGCATTTTTAAGTTCTCCTGTAAACTCCTTGCTAAAAATATGTCATTCCATCATTTTTGGAAATTTTAACGAGATATTTGGTATAACGAGTTTCCAGGGGGATTTTGAGTTATCTGGAATTTGTGGGTAAGCTTTAGTACGGCAAACCACAGTGTAATAATGATTTCCTGTTTTCTTTTATCATTGTCTAGGGTTGCTCATCAAAAGATATAGATGCTCGGCGTTTTTGGTACGAATAATTATTGAGTGATGTCTATCGAAAAAAAAATCATACAGAACCCTTCAACAGATCCAGTCAACTCAACTTGAGTAATTGTGGTTTGGCTAACAACGTTTTTGATTGTATCGGCAGGCATATGTTATAACTTTATAGCTTCGTAGTTATCAGGTTAGAGGCTCGCATAATTAAGTTAATCCATTTTTACTATGACGGTACTGACGTGTTCAACTTGTCAGGTGGATAACAGGAAACCATCGTATACCTACTGTCTGGAGAAATTCCTTCGAGCACATAATCGTAACATACCAGCGGTCGTTTCCATGACGGTCATCATACAAAAGTGTACAACTTCGGATTGCTGATAAAACAGATGTCTATTCGGTTGAGAAAAAGGTATGGTGAAACAAGGTGTTCTCTGTACGGGAACCAAACGTCAGTGGCCTTGGAGACGCTGCTCATTTCGTTTTCAGTCAGTCACATGGGATGATGTTTATCTATTTTCCCAGGAAGATGACCGGTTCCGCGGTCAACTTGACGTACTCCATAGGAGCAATTAAAAGAAGAATCAGGAAAGGAGATCACATGCTTAGGGGGGTATTTTAAGTTATCTTCAAACGCCCGAGTTATACCTGAATAATCTTCCTAGTTGTGTAATACTGTAGGTAAGTCTAATTGAACTAGTTCTACAAGCCTTGAGTTTAGCCAACGATTCTCTGTATAGTCCACAATCGTATGAACTGTCTTTTAATCCGGCGAAGGATGTTTTTCGATACCGTCAATTCTATGTGTCTATCGGAATAGACGTTCCCTGCGAACGTTTGCAGTAAAATAGGCACTTCGACTCCAGTCGTACCATCAATAAAAACATCACTGCTCTGTTAGTCAAACTGAAAGAGAGGTTTCTTTTCCGCCTGAGAGAGTGTTGACTTAAAAACTGTACAGTTGTCACTTAAGGTCCTTTCGTACAAATAGTGGTTGAGTGTTTACATATGATAATTCGGTCGTGCCTAATGTAAGGTCAGTGGTGCAGTGGTAAACACGGTCGCCCTACGAACAGCATGGCCGTGTTTCTTGTCCCGGCAGTGGCGAGGATATGCACTACTGACGAGCTCTAATGAGAGCGAAACTAGAGTCTAGTGCTTCTTTTCTGAAGGGGTAGACTGGGAAGTCTATGAGAATGCGACAGCTGCCATCAACTGTGGTGATGTTCCAACTATATGAAAATCAAAATGTTCTACAACTCATCAGTATAAATACACCATTAGAATGTATCATTTTCACGACAGTCAAATTTTGCGTTCAACAGTCATGCTTGTTTTTCCATCTCGGCATCAGAAAAGTAACTGGTATTGGAAGTTGGGATGCTTGTTTCTGCAAGTAGGTTTTTAACCTCAGCTTCCACCAATTTGTCAACGGGATTTGTGTGGGAACTAACGTTTTCAGTAATTATAAGGTGTGCAGTCAATTCTATCGTCGTCATGTTATTATACTCCAGCAACGGATGGAATTGCTGTCCCATTGAAACGTATTCCTTTTCAGGATAAATTTTCTGATCGATTTAAAACTGGATGTTTCACAAGTAATTCAACAGCGGTTGCTTAAATATGTCATCAACCAAACAACAGTTTAACCTCCAAGCAGTTAGCAAACAGTACACAACAAAGAAAGCGGCCCTATTGTCCCGGCGTTCTACGACCGGTAGGGTCAACGAAATCGAATGCCACTTTTACTGTCTTTACTGCGGATGTTAGTAATATTCATGGACGATTTTGTCATCAAATAATATGAAGGGTTGCTTATATCAAGAATCAAGCATAACATCGACCCTTCCTTGTGAGTCTTCGATAGATCGTATCATCTCTGTATTATAGTTTCAGTTGATCAAATTGGGATGATTGGTCAGTTTTCCAGTTAGTTATTCTGTTCTGCAAACCAATTCCAGCTCCCACACCAACATTCAATAACAGTGTTATGTCGGTTCTCCTGAAATCAGCCTGCTGTTGAATATTTAGTCTAATCAGGCGCTCTTTACCTGTTACTTTGAGCACGTCATTAATCAGAGTCCTCTTGAAACGTTCCGCATTACGGTTTGATGACTTAACTCGAAATTCAAGCAGGCTGTACTAAAGCTCACGCTGGACTTCTGAACTGGACTTCTTCATTTTGGTTATAGGACAGCACGCCTAGGTCTGGATGACAACATTGATGATGACTTGAACAAGTGGACCTTTATCGAGTGACTGGATAACCTGGCATCATGCCTGCACATATCCAGCTGCTTTGCAATTCGTTCAATTGCAAACATTCTTGTTAATATGAAAAGGTGTTGAGGCATAGTGCACAGACACGAGTGAGCTCACTGCAACAGTTCGTTGGGTTAAGTTGCGCGCCAACTCACCAATCTTTCAAGAGGTCATTTTCCATTTTTCCGTCACGGAGACCTTTAGCAGCATCTTAGATAGCATTCTGTATAACGTATTCTTTGAGAGACCGGATTTGGACGGGTGATAGCTGATACATTTTTCTACTGCATTTCAAATGGTCATTCACCTGTTTGATCACGGCAGAATCCTTGGATTTTATAACGTATGGAATTAATTTCAGGCTTTACACTCAAGCGGTCGTACATTTTATGTAGGTGGTGGGACGATAATTGCGAATTATTTGGAAAATCAGAGGAAGTCAAATAGCTCATCAACCCTCACAAATGTGGGGAGGATCACAATCCGTTGGATGAGTTTCATGATGCTGACGAATACAGGGGTGCCACGCGTGCCTGTCACGGGACACGTTCGTCAAGGTCAAATGGATGACGATCGCCCTTGATTCAGTTGGTTCAGGGATATTTTACCAAGGATAACTTTGGAGACATTTTTTGTAAACATAACGATAAAAAACCGACAGCCGACTGTTAGCTAAATTACCGAGTTCATCAAATCTCAGTGAGAAGTAATGCATCGAAAAACTGTCTACTGCGAAAGTTCTATCAAATTCAATACACTAATGAGAATACTCGGTAACAAAATTGGCGCCAAGTCGAAATGCGCTTACAATACTGCGTCGCACTCACAAACAGGAAGGTAGTTTCTACCTCAAGTTTAAGAGGTAACGTCCGTGTCTTTCACCGTCCATCGGATTAGTATTTTTTGCTATTGCGGAACCACTTGCATTGGTGGAACAAAGCATGTTTGAAACTATAGCCTTGGGACATCCGTCAAATTGGATGAGGCACACTGAGCGCAAAGAACTGAGTAACCTGGCATCCTCACTGTGTAAACCCGTAACACCGTTGGCACAAAGACGGTTTAGTAACTTAAGTCGAACAACACAAACCTGCGTTCGCTTTTTACGTTCCCCGCATTTTTTACCAACACATTTTGAAAGGAAGCACCTAACTCCTGTCTTGCTGTCATCGTCACGAACTAGTTTGTGTAATCTCACTGAAAAAGTTTATCACAAAAACAGCGTAATCCAATTAGCTCATTACTATGATATATTTAGCCATATTATTGCTAGTGTATTGCATATTATAAGTGAAGTCACTTTAAGTTGAATCACTTTTAGTTCCTAAAACGTTTCGTTCGCGAACAGTTTTTAGTTATCGCATTCTCTGTGTCTTACACTTACTGTTCAACACCAGTCATTCACTATTCATTGCGCGAAAGCTAAAGTAAGAGCAACGGCAACGGACAGCGTCTGTTACTATAAGCTTCATGAAGTTGCATGAGAATTTATCAGTAACGTATTGCAAACATATCCACTAGTCAATATTAGTTAATGGGTCACTCAGAACCAACTTCAGGTCTTAACATTTTGAAAGTTAAAGTGCATTTTATAATGCTCGTCTGCCTGCTCTTCGATTTTGTATCCTTCTGTTGACACAATACCATTCAGGAGTTGCTGTCTATTGTGAAGTACACTGATCAGTACAGTATTGACTCCAAACGTCATTTTTTGTCGGTAATGATGTGCTTCACATGTTCCAGAATAATCCATTTTCTGTAAAGGCATTCAAACATTAGAAAACAGAGAAAGGTCGGTTTTCAGCGTACGATCTATAAATATAAGTGTACATGATCGATCAGTGTCACAAGGTATGCCAGCAATCGAACGTTGTATCAAATAAATACCATTCAATTTGTAGTCAGGTAGCCTCGTTAGCTTGTTCAGAACTCACACGTTGCAGTCCCGCATGACTGCGTTTGGCGAGATATGTACGCTACTCCGAAAGATTTTTCAATTTTGCAAAAGTGGGTCTGTATTTCTCATAATTTCGGATCAAAATATCTTGTCCATATACATATATATGTGTTCACGTCTGATAGTCAATTTAGATGATTGCACACGCTGCTCACGAGCGCTCATAAGCATAAGGGCCATCTGGAAGTTTCTGAGAATAGCACTCCATTCGGACCAATTTATTAATGTCTTCACACTAAGAATGATTGATCCAGTCTAGATGATATTCAGGAATACCTTCAAGTGAAAGTTTGGTCATATGACCTAAAAAGTATGGATGAAGGAGCGTACACCAAAAGAACAACCAAACGTGAGCATGCCAGCTCTTAAATACAGGGATATTATTATAAAAGAGTTGAAACACAGGTATAGCATGACGTCACAAGAAAATTTCCCATATCATAAATGAATCTTCCAGTGTATTGTTTAGTAAGCGTATCATCTCTGGTCGGTAACAAATTCCACAGAAAAATTCTTTCTCTTTTCAGAATGCTCCTATGGTACTTTCTGCGAATCGCTTCGATTTTCCATTTTTTAAAATATAGCTTATATATATATATAAATTCTCATGGAGTTTTCGATGAAACGGATCTTGTTCTAAATCAGTTTCTTTCCCGTACTGATTAATTTGGTTGTATTCATGAAACCAACTATATGGTCCCAGGGAATGGCGGCTTAGCCGAATGTACCTGTACGCACTAACATGGCTATATCATTAGTGGAGTTGTCCGTAGGATCATCAGTGCAATTACAGCAGATCTCGTTTACTCTGGACGAGCCATCAACTCAGTAACGTCTTCCCGTCCGTTGAAGGGTAGCATCTTTAACTGCAAGATGTGACTTTTGGCCACAGGTGAGGCGATCAGAATTCATTGAAATACGTCGCTGTAATGTGTCCAAATGGCTTTTATTCAGGCTATGCCATTTTTTTAGCCCATCACTAATGTTTTGACTGTCCAAAGTTCTATGCTGTCACCTGCGTCACAATTAGGAATGAACTGTGTCAAAGTGCTGATTCCATGTAAACTATAGTGTTGTCGTTCTTATTTGAGCTAGTTATTCATTTTGTGTAATTAGTCTTGACAACATTGGCGGTTTACATGGATATTAAGTATTTGGCCTGAAGAAGAATAACAGAACCAGCTTGTTTGTCAAGCTATTCAGGTGATTTTCAACTAATGCACGCCAGCTTAGTTTGGTTGTACAACTGGTTACTGAATACAATGTTGTCACTGGCTGACAGTATGTTGTCTGGCATTGCCAAAACAATCGTATATTGACAAAATATCAGCCGGAAAATAGTAATGTAGAATGCTATTGGTTAATGCTTTATGAGCTGATAAGTAATCAAGGACCTCAACTACAATATATTGAATTCTGTCAACGTTAGACGGCGGTTCAAATATTTAGTTTGGTAGCCTCAAGGTGGCTTGCTCCCGTCAACGTTCATTACTATTGATTGTAATTTATACAGCCAAGAGTTAAACTCTGATTTATTTTCAAATGGGTAAGCTGGGACATTTGACTAACGTTGGATAAGGCAGAATCTTGCGCGAATCAGGAAGCAGCCAACCTGTTGTTCAGTGAACTGAGCTATGTCTCGTTTTGACTTTAATGAAAGGTCTGATTGAGAGACAATTGTCTTTGGCAAACCACCTTATACATTTATCTGGTTAGGAAAAGTTGAACAATTTTAGCATCATTTCAATCGCGCTGTACTTGCGTTTTCATGTATGACACAATGGTCAGCCTGGTCGTCGTACATTCCGACCCTGGTATATCTTATCTGCTCTGACAAGAGCAAACCTCACCTCTGATGCTTCGTTTTAGGGGAGTCGACTGATCACAGCAGCTTTATCCATTTGCGAGTGGGACATAATCTGGGAAAATAATTATTTACTATAGGCCCAAGCCTGAAATTTCAAGATCTACGTGTATGAGTTTCCGGTTTATGAAATCCAGTGGAAATTAAACCGTGGCTTTGAATAAAACGAAAATTTAAGAAACCTACGGACGCGCATTTATGTTGGCATTGCACTTTTGCTACTTAGTCACTAATGAGGATTGAAAAGAATGGCGGTATCCACGTGCGAAGTGGGGGTAACCTACTACATACCTAATGACCAATTATGATTTTAACGATATAGCTTCATTAACATGTATTCAAAGAGGAGGACTGATTCTTGTGAAGCAGTTCTGTCTACAGAGAAGCGTGCTAATTCCACACTTCAGTGTTTAAAAGCGATCCTATAAATGTTCACTATGTTCTAGTGAGCGGAGGTCTACCAGTGAACATTCTAGTCAGCTGACCCTTGATGAGCGAGAATTCGATATCTTCTAAGATATCCCAGACAATATGAAAAGTTTTGCATTAAACAGCCAAACACATTCAAGACTATTTCTGTTAAGATCCCGATTTCTCCCCACTTCCTTTTTCTTATTATTCTTTTTGATCAACAAATTCTTCAGAGAATATCTGCTTCGCTCTAAATTAGAGCGAGTTGAGACAAGCACAGCATTTGATGCCTCAGCTTCTATGTCAGTCCCTCATTGTTTTTAATCCTCGCAATTCCATGGCTGCTCACGTATAATCATCTGACAACCCTCACAGGAATATAATTGAGCCGGTAAACTGCACTGTTACCAGCGTCCGCCCTAAAATGAGACGAACGCGATCGATGGTAGCCGCCGCAGGTTAACTGTTTCGGCGACTCGTTACTTTCCTAACAAAGTTTTCTTTTAAGGAATAACTCCCTCTTGTATAGCTATGAATCCGTATTCCCCAAACTAAAATGAAGTGTAAAGTAATTATAGGCAAACTGATGATTTCGTGAGTGTCCCATGTTTATTGGAGTAACTCGTAATGCGGTAAAAATGATCTTAATTTGGAGTGCCTTTGTTTGACATTAAGAAACCTGTATCAAGGTGAAAAACCTAAAGTGCGGTCACCAATCTGATGAGCACTTTTATTACGGTAAACGTTACACAGGAGTTACGCAACGATAAACTTGTGCCTGTTCGACTAATCGAGGTGTTTCCTACAGAGGTTACACTGTTTCCTTTAAATGGGATCATTAAAATGCAGTAGATTTTGATGAACGGGATGACTCACTGGGCTAACACTGCATCCATTGATGGGAAAGCTTTGATCACGTACAAGTTGGAGTTCAAAACTTAACACTAAACGAACTGCTCCGATATCCAATCGTTGTACGGACGAAACCATTTTTGAAGTGTTATCAATGTCCTACCGAAACACCTATGCATATCGTTTATTTGGAAAATGTATGAACCAAACAGGAAAAATGTGTTAACTCAATGACGTAATATGCCATATCACACAGCTGGTGAAAAATTTCGAGATCAAACTACATATGAAGCCGTGGTACCCCAGCATAACTTAACTGCCCATGACCTTGTAACATAACCGTCCTTATCAGTCTCATGTTGCGTCATCTGAATGCCCTGTTCTTGAGTCTCGATCATTCTGACCCTACTTATCACTCCCGCATTCTTCACCGTTGCTGCCATGCCTGCTTATTATATACTGATAGCACTAATTTCGCTGTAGTAACAGATGGGATGCGAACGAAATGTCCGTGCACAAAACATTTTCCACCATACTGTTGGCCTTTTTCAAAGTATATTTGTTTGACTTGGGGGTATCAAATTAGACCTTAACACTGTTGCGGTTGCTGTGTCACGTCATGTAAGTCTTAGGCTTACCGCATTTCTGAGTAATCCATGTCTACTAGCCCTGTATCGAAAGTTTATTCCCAGTCACTCCTACCGTCTTGATGCTTTCCAATCAAGAGTGGAAACGCCTTCTGCTGAGCGTACAGTCCTGTCCTTATGGTCCAAGTAGTGGACCATCACCAGCGAGGCATTATCCCTAAAAACATGTGATGTATCTGTTTTACTCCTATTTGGGTGCAATCTGCAGTTGGCCTCACATACCATAACAACGGTAGAGAGAACTCATGTCCCAGTAGAGGGACATACTATCTTGTCGCATCTACAAGCGATAACGTCATTAATACGTGCGTGGATGAATAGGTCATTGGTCGTTGGTCGTGAGGTGCGACCAATCAGGACGCAGCAGTGAAAAATCTGGACTTCGGCTGGATTCGAACCAGCGACAAAAACACCATGTCCAAACGCGGCAAACAAATGGATCTCTTCGAAATTATCAAATCTGCCAAACTACTTATCAGTAACTCAATGTCAATGCTCGTCGGTGGCGTTGGTAGTCTCCAGCGTGAACTGAGAGAGAAATCCTGCTTGGGCAGTCAATCAGCTGGATCTTTTGGTGGATTCCATGACACAGTTGGTTGGGTGGGTAACTAGGTCTAAATGTGGAATTTCTGAGCTTCCGGCGTGACTTCGTAGCTCAGCTGGTAGAGCGCTTGCCGCGTTTGGGCATGGTGATCCTGTCGCTGGTTCGAATCCAGCCGAAGTCCAGATTTTTCGCAAATGGATCTCTTCGAAATTATCAAATCTGCCAAACTACTTATCAGAAAATTGAAATATTTTTTCATAGCATATGTTTCGCCTTAGTCACCTGTTGAAAAGCACTTTTAGTATCTACCACCAGGTCACACTAGGTTACCTGTGTAGGCTATAGTAACATCTAAATAATCAAAACTTATGAAGTTAGAGGTCACTTAAGATACACCATTCGACTCGAAATTAATCGTTTACCAAGTCTAACTGATGTACTGAAAATCACTGTGATGAAAGGTCGCTGTTAACGGTGAAACATTGGTAGGCCTAATTTGCAAGACAAGTCTAGTTACTCGTTATGGTGTGAACCCCGGTTTGGTTTTGGTCCCAGTTCCCTTTACGATTGTGTTCACTGTATTTTTCGGTACCGAAGTCAGTTGTAGAAAAAGTCGGATGTTCGCAGGTCTGCACAACGTTATTACTAATGATCAGGTCGTCAGGTCCACATGGATTACGGATGGAACATCATTATCTAGAAGAGGTAAAACTCGACAATTTAAATTGACAGATCGATTCCGGCAAAGGAATTGCAATTCGGTGCTGAACACACCAGATGGTGAACTGTAATAACATCATATGACATTCATACCAGCAGAGTACCTCCGAACAGTCAAAATGTCAAAAACATTGAGAACAAGCCGAGCTCTAGAGGAGATGACGCACGCAACATACAGGCAAAGTACAATAATAGGCAACTGATCATTCGCACATCTATCAAACTGAGGCGATGAAACAAAAACATATAGGTCAAGTTCAGTTTAGCGGTCAGAAACGGGAGAAGTAGAATATACACTTGGCTCATATTTCCACATGAGTGGACTTAAAAAATGAATACAGTATCCCAAAAGTCACCCTAAATTAGGTTTGAGAAAATGACCAATGGTTTATAAAATTGTAAGCATCTAGCAGAGATTGGAAGCTGCTTCCGTTTCTCTTTTCATGGGGTTCACTCAAACTGCGACCGTCCAACAAAGCCACGGAAATTCGACTGATTCCGAAGTTTATCGTTAAGGCAATGTCAGCATAAATAATCGAATTGTTTGTTGCAAATTCAGCAGAAAGGTTGTGCGAATGCCAGGGAAATTCAATTTATAATTCTCATCACTGAAGTTCTAACACACTAGGAACTGCTTGCTAGTAAGTGGTCCCGGCTGGATGCACTCGATACTTTCAACTCCTTCAGGTTACTGAGTTGCCCATATTTGTTGGAGTTGTTGTGAATATTCCGAGGACTATTTTGACAATCCACTTATCTGTACTCATAAACAAACGTGAATGGTTCACCATTTTTTTATTTAAGTTACAGGTAATCTTATATACTGAAACTTACTAGGTTGTTCGAAGCGGTAAAATTAAGAGACACATTCGCCTAAAATAGAAAATCCTATACAGTCAACTGTAGTAGGTTACACTGGAGGGTTTATCATAACTATCGTAGTTGCTTTTCAGTGTCAAAAATCGAAAAAATTGGCAAAACAAACTATAAACTGTCAAATAGAAAAAAATGCTACTATTGATTGGGTTAACAGCAAACAAAACAGCATTTCACAAAAATTACAAAGGCAACATTGCTTTAAATATATTACCACGACAACCTCGATGAGTCAACTATTCAACAAGGGGGCTTTCTAGTTCGTTCAACCAAACGAACCGAATTAGATGATGAACTAATGAAGGGGCTACTGAGGTTTTCCATTATTTCTTCAGCGGCGTGTACTTTTACGTTACAACGAGACAGTTTATCAATTTTCAGTCATATATCACGATAAACAGTGAACGAGCTGGAACCATTTGATTGTGAATAATACAGCTTGAAAATGAACAAATAATAGTATGTTGGAAGGTGGCAGTGGTAGATGGTAAGTAATGCACGTGTCAACTAGGGTTATCCGCGTCAGTTGTTTCACGCAAACTGGTTCATCGGTAAAAACGTAATCTACAGTTTAAAAACAAACGACCTGTTTTGGCTAGGCAAGAACAGCTTGAATTCGACTGCAAGCAATATTGTAATGAATTATTTAATAAACGCAGTTCGCCAAAAGTGACTGAAGAAAAAGCGTCAGTTAATGATGAGAACCTCAAAGGACTGATGAGGAATCAGCGTTATATGAACCACAGCCAAGCCCGAAAAATATTTTGCAGCAAAGCTTAATTGCCTTTCGAAGAAGAGGCTACAGTGTACAGACGAAGTTAGTAAGAAGACGTATACATACGCTCTAAGGGACCGCCGATATCAATGCCATCTTCATCAGAAAAATACTGTCGTGATTAATGACGACATTATTCACTCAATCCTGGATGATAGCAGTTTATACACGTAGACCAAAACGTTAAAAATTAAAATCGTCTTAATATTAGCCAGGCTATAAATCAAAGGATTAATAAAACTTTGCATCGGCGAGCCCAAAAACTGGTACACGGTATCTCCTAATTCCTTGGCACCGAAATCAATTTGAAGTAGGCATTGATTCACAATGATGAGATAGCCATCGCATATCCATCAAACTTCTGGTGACGTTATCCATTGATGACAGTGTCCATCAATGCTGTTTTAGTCGTGAAGCCATCCGAATTTTTGTGCGTAGTTTCCTTGAGATTGAAGGAATACTTCTACATTTTATGAAGAGAGGTGGTATTGATTATTTTGGCAAAGCTCACTTCAATTGCCCATAGCCAGGAATCATTGAATGGGACAAGGTGAAATTTCGTCGGAAGTAGCGTGTAGTGTAATCACAACATTATACTGTTTATGAATTTCGAATTGAGTATAGAAGCACAACTTGGTTCTACAATTTACCACGCTTTAGGGACGCCAGCCGTAGCTACACAGTACAGCATACGTTACACAATTAAACCAAGAAAATGACCAGCATTTCCATTATAAGCAACATACGTGAAACAACCAACTATTTTTGAACGTGAACTGCTTTCGGAGATTAAAATCAATTAACTTGGTTTTTCTGGTGCATACAGTCAGGGAATGTTGCATTCTGTCGATAGCACAACATTTATAGGATGTCACATTTCTCATTTTGAATACCGCGACGCCAAATGTGGCCATACAGTTGACGATGACAAAGCGGTACTGTGTGAACTTGTGTCCCTAATCCCGATCTTGATTAAGACTGATTACAACAACAGCAAGGAAATTGTAAAATAGCCAATTTTAAGTCGTGTGATGTTATGTTTTGTTGAACTTGTCAGTTATTTTAGCTTGTCCTGAGCGATGTGTAGGCCTCGCAATTTACCATCGAATGTTAACCATTTAATCACTGGGGCCATCGACCGTGTGATCTGTAATCGATCGACATTTATTTGTGTGATGCAAAGGCTGGTCGAATGAGTGGACACTACCGTAGTGAGTACATGAGCAGATCAGTTCTTGCTCGTTGATCATAGTAATTTCGGTAAATAAACATATCAAAAGGCGGTCGGCGGCCTAATTACAAACCGCCTACACGGCGGCCAAATGAAAACACAGTTTGTCAGCTTGCAATAAAACCCGTTTCGTCTACAACACAACATAGGTAGTGCCGATGGATGCGGTTAATTTTATCCTGCAGTGACGGAAAACGCGAAGTACATACCGCTCACAATTGCAACTAAGACCAGTGTGCATGTTGCTAATAATTGATATAACTTTTCAGGCGCATGACACTTCCTGTGAAGAGATTGAGTCGTAACGAAATGTATCAAAACTGAAATCTCGGATATGATATTTGATGATCACTGACCTTGTCAACGAACAAGTCATTACAAAACAGGGTGGTATAGAACAGTTGTCATGGGGAAATGGCGTACAAAGTGAGCGACTACTTAGAAACCCGAACAACTATAACAAATCAAGAACAAACTGCAGATCAAATTACAATGAAATGTCAAAAGACTATTGGTACACAGATTCTACCATCGGTAGGGCAATGAGGGGTTAATGAAGAGTTCCTTTTTAATGCGCTGGACGGGCCTGTTCCCTCTGATGACGACTACCTCGGTGTACCGAAGATGGGTTTCTGGGTTCCTGATCATACAAATGGTCTTGATCTATTTTGCCTTGTCTATTTGATGGTGCATCAACAGTAAATGTTGAGCAATGACTCAGGCAGGCGGCTTGTTGATTCTGGGTGTGATGGCGGCCATGGTCTGGCATTTGACCTCACCCGATAGTTTTTTACTAATTCTGGTCTGCAACTGACGCTCGGTTCTGACAGTGCAGATGACTTCACACCTACGTTACTACTGGTAGATGACGTGAGATTTGGCGGACGGCAGCACCAGCTATTTGACTGAGGATATTGAGAAGCGACCCGTTTTGTAAGCTATAATCAACCAGGTAGCGTTAAAGACCCCGTTAGTAGTTGTCTGAAAACGGTTCGGTAGTAGTAAGCTCATGTCATCCCATTTGAAGGGAAGATTCAGAACCTACAATTTTCTTGCAGCGTCTAGCCTCACCTAGTCCTTTCGAACTTATGCCTTGTTTTTAAACTTTTACTCCCAAAGAGATGAACGGTCGTGTGATTTTCTGACACCGTGTTAAAAAGTCAGTAGCTGACTGTCATTCAAGCAAATATAGTGGATTGCTCTTCAGCGTTATCAGGTGTCCTCTGCTTTTGCATTATACCTCGACGTCAATATACCTCATAATTACAGACATGGGCCAGCAAGTAATTTCTTGCAGTCATATTTGGTCAGAGTGAGGTAACGAAATGAACTCATCGCAAGCTCCATCGTCAAAATCCCCTCAATATATCTCAAACGGAACAAAGCGTCTGACACGAAGTTTGGAGTTTGTCAACTAACCCAGGTAGGCGATGTAAATGATTAACAAAAGCTGATGAAAACGAAATGTCATCCTCAGCGAACCACCTTCATTGACCAAAAGGGGACAAACCAGAACGCGTAATAGTTGATGACTTTGATCTTCAGTTTGAAATACATGTAAATACAGTAATCTTGCTTAATCTATTATATCTATTATATTTTCTGATCAATGGCGGTATATTGCTATAGTTGAATAGTAACAAAATCCTCACAGCTTGCGTTGCTTTTTGCTTCGTTTCCATTCGAGTTACATGAAAACACTACTCTATTTCTTGCTAATACATTATGGGTCAGAAAATAATCCAAATGGAAAATGATTTTCATTGATTTACAGTGGTTATTGGGTGCGACAGAATAACGTCTTACTAACGTCCAATGAACAAGATTACCTGGTTGATCGAATTTACCTAATTTTATTGGTGACATTAATGAATTGACTTTATAGGCTTTGTGAAACGCGTTCAACTACTTCGACTGGAGTGGCTTTTGCGATTTTGACAAAGTTACACTAAGCACATGCCTTAATTTGAGGAGGCTTGCCACACAAACAATAGACGTTGTGTTTAAAAAGAGAGAGTGCGTATGGGCAACTTCGTGTGGGTGTTGTTGGGTTATAATCGGCCAAATGAACGTGTGCATGGGTGATAGCATTCCATTACGCGATACTATTACGAGCATCTTACCGGTGTGTATATATAACTAACTAGATCTGCAGGCTGCTATGACAGGGACGAAATACTTAATACTCTAGTGTATGGCGCACAATAACCAGCTATATCAACTTGGTCACTCCGGGCCACTGTCAACGACAGCTGGCTTTTCGCGCATCTCACAAACCGACAGACATTTCGTGACCAGAGTTGAATCCAGCTAAACACCATTGCCCAAAAGGAGTGAGATATAGGGCTAATTTGGAGGTTTATTTAAGCAGATTGTCCGGATAGATAAAATATCTGACTAAAACCTTTTTGCTTTTTCCGCTGTACCTGAATGAGTCAAGGAATATTGAAAGCATCCAGATAAAATCGATGTTAGGCCGAGCATAACGATTTTGTAATTAATTGAACGTTACATCTATTTCTGCCTATTAAAATCATTGTTGAGGCCGTCCGAACTTCCTATTGTTTAAGTAAATTTATTTGCATATATGTCAATTTTCGGTTGTTGTCCGACGGCACACTTTCAGTTTGATTGAATCGTGCATTTACAACCGTTTGTCAAATAGATTTTTGATTTTATGCTTTCTTTGAACCCGACTAAATTAATCAAACGGTTTTTCAATGGTAAACCGGAAGTGTTCGCTCACCAATAACAACTCCCATAATCCCTGATTAAGGATTGTGTGCCACTGAAAAGTGATTACGCTTTTTCATGGAGAGAAAGAGTCAAATGCCGCACTATTTGTACAGTAATTTTCCATAAAAATGGGTGTATTTTTTATACGGATTAGAATAATTCCGGAAAATCCCTCTTTAATTTCACTAGATAATGGAACCAGTGTCATTAGAATATCTGTCGTTCAGAAGGACAGTCAACTCGTTGCTTTTGTGAACACCGGTGTTGATGACGGTTAATCGCTGTCAAAATCATAAAAACTATTATCCTTCAATTTTCTGACAAATTTAAGGCCACACATTTTTGAAACCTGGAGTTTGAAAAATATACTCGTTCTAACAATTCTGACTGAACAAACGCTAGCTTTAAAAGTCTGAAAACTAATACGCGCCGCGCTCTATTTTACTTTCATGTACATACCAAGAGTTATTGCAGTTATGACCTATCCAAGGTGTGCACTCTCACACGAAAGTGTTAGATCATAGATGTTTTGATTGAATTGAATGACAAAAGTTTTAGAATTACATCAGTTCTTTCCTTATTGTGGCGCATGACTTGCATACAACGAAGTCGTAGAGTCATCTTCATGGTCTGCGAAATATCTTAAGATAGCTTTAGAAATCTTAAGCGCTTATTAGTTACTTCACAGCTACAATGCGTTTAGCGACCAGAATTCACCAGAAGCAAGCTATTGTTTGTGTGATTCTGGTTATTCATCAAACCTTCCACAAAAGAATTGGTAGACGTTAAAATTTGCAATAAATAAATCACTTATTTTGCAGTAAACATTCGTCAAACGCTCATTAATCTATCGACTACAACGAGTCTTAGGTAAGTGAATTAGTGGCTATGCCCAAATGCTTTTTTTGAAGAATAATTTTATTCTTAGTGTGTCATTTAGAGACAAGTACATTTTTTATACTCTTCGCCTGATAGACTGATCAGAAATTACAAATTCATTTCGTACGGTCCCCACAAACGTAGACACGGGACTGATGGCTTGGTTTTTCCCAAAGTGCACAATTCATCATGAGTGATGCTCAACTTTGAACAGTGCAGGCGATGACTGATATTTATTTAACTTGGTGTCCGTCAGGTCGGCTGTCGACAAACAACCGACAGTGTTTTCATACTACCTTGGCCTTTTGAGTTAAGCGCATCGGTCGGGATAGTAAATGTCAGTGTGATAAAACTGTTCAACATGACCATTATCATGTGATTCCGGACTGTTCTTTTTACGGGATCTCACTTACCAGCGGGTATTTGCAAGCTTTATTGTGGCTGCAGGAATCTCATATACGTGAATATAGTGATTAATGAGATAGCCAGAGTTTCTGTTCAGACTAATGGTAAGTTCAACAGATTAGCTTGAGGAATATTCCAATATTTTGTTGAACTGTACTTGTGTACCTAATTGGTGCAAGTCAACTTGTATTAGTTAAAAAACTCACAACAAATGACAGCTTACCCATTGCTATAAAAACCTCGTCCGAGCTTTTCGAACGAGAGTCGATAACTCAAGTTCCGTTGTTGTTATATTTCGTCATTAGTGTATGTACTCATTACAACCTGGATTTGGACCCCGGCCGTATTGTTATGAGGAACTGTTGGTCACTCAACCTTTGAGTGCATATTAAGTACGACCGAATTATTTACAAACACTCAGGTATAATAGCATACAAAAACTGCACATATTCCAAATTGCATATAAGCCCTAATCATTAAGTTTTTCATTAGAGTTAACAGGATGGTTATTTTCTTTTTAGGAAACAGTCGACTAGTCCGTGTTTCACTTCTATACTAATCTAACAGTTTGCAAATGATGAAACTGGCTTGCTCAAAGTTAAGTCGTTACTCAGTTATCAGTGTCATAACTTCGTGAATACGCAGTTGCAGTCCAAATCTCATTACTAATAACAATGTATAGAAACTGTTTGTAAAAGTATACCTCTAAAGTTTTATGATGTTAACCTTTTGATTTGCCCAATCTTACCACTTCTAAAAGTAAGTTGGACCCAGCTTCAGGCAAATGGTTTCTGGAAGTTGTCCGTTTGATAATTTAAAACTCCGTTCTCAATGTATCATATTTTATCGCACTTGTGTATCTAAGCTGTAGATATATACTTTGAACCATCCACGCTATCCTTGTTTACTATGTCAGTGTATGTCGTGGGGCAATGTTTATCCATACTCTGATGTCCAAATTCTTATAGATGATTTGAAGTTAAAACTATTCCGTCATGATACTTTTTATTTTCACCCTATCCGCAACGTGTTGAAAACTGACAAGATGAAATTATAGGTACGGGCTATGTGTGGTCTAAATTTACACTGTTAATATGGAAGCAGAACAGCACCAGCCAATTAAATCTTCCGACTAATTATTACCGTGTCTTTCGACCAGCCGGTATCGTCCGCGGAACAAGCGACGTTGAAAGGCAAACATTAAACTTGCGTTACATTCTCCTTCAAATTTTCCAACCTTAAGACGAACTTCACCCATAAAGATGTCGCAGTGTACGACAGGTTGATATGCTATTGAACTGATGTGGTTACCTGAGCATTACCGAATAAAACGGAAATTGAAACAAGAGGCACATTTGTGCATAATTTGTCAAAACATCCGACTATCCATGGACCGCTGACATAGGCTCCGGTGCTTAGTATATAAAGTGTATAAATCATCTAACCGTTTTGATGAAAGTTGTACAGTGGATTTTGAAAAGAACCTATCTGTTAGTTTATAAATATTGGGGATGGCCGCAGTGACTCAGTACTAGATTGATTATTGTCTCACTTGGATCAGTTGTCCTTTCTCTTGAACTTGCAAGTGGCTGGTTGAAAAATTCAGACACCTGAGTACAAGGTCAGTTAAATAGATGTAGGAAAATACCACTAGAATAACCTTCGCCAGGTCGAACCTAATTCTCAAAAATTAGCTTTCGTGGGACAGTGATGTTGAGATGTCTCTTCTTGATAGCGGATGTGAGCCACCTGGCAGCGTCAGTCGAAAAGTAAAACTTGGTTACTTACAGTAATACTCTGAGGGAGTTTTGCTTCTCTTTCTGCAATCAGAAATACATAGTACTAACGGTTTCCAAGATAACATGCATCGACACACATCATGACGAGAATGTACATAAATCGCACAGAAATACAGAATTGGAACAAAAAGTTATTATTCAGGAGCACAACTGACTTGAGAATAACTGGGAATTATATACTAGACAAGTATACTTTCTTCCTACAGAATTTAAAATGCGCGACAAAAAGGAAGGTAATACAACAAGGTCATGCCCTTGAGTGAGGCCTGTCCACTATTTTGGAAAAACGAGTATACCATATCTTCTTAGTTTTTAAAAGGCAGCAAAACAAGTGAAATATCTTTCTATTGTTGTTACAGAAATGCTTGATGTACTAGTAGTAGAAAGCGTATTACAAACTCACGATATAATCTGACCAGATGTAACATTGTATGAAACGTTGTACGTGGTTGGTCAATAATAACTTCCTCTCAAGTAGTAGATACAAAACCTGTACTGCGACTGCTTCGCAACTGTAATTCAGGTGCCAACATATTCACTTCGAAATGGGTAAACATTTGCTGGCGCTTCGAATCAGTTATTGCAAAACAACTCTAGTTCGGGTGCTGTTCTTTTCAAGATCATCACTTTACACAAACTTGGCAATACATTTTAAAACCCATCATTGTTTAACACGTGAGTCTTGCAGACGTATGTATTTGAATTTAGCATGGTTTAGTAACGCGCAAAGATGAATAGTTGTACACCACAGACTGAAGTGATTTGACGAGGTGCCTATGACATGAACTGCACAATTGGGGCTTGAAACTGGTTGTAATTCTGTAGATGCATTGGTTGCAGTTCTCGCACTTAATGAACTGAACAATAGATGGTAGTGGAAGATGATGTTGCCCAATCGCTGTTTTGATTATCCAACTAACCGTCGCTGAACATTACAGATTCATTCAGATGGTGTATTTATTTTGTGGCAACATCATATCTATACATTTCAAAAGTTGTTTTCATTAATCTCATTTCGGTAGCATTTTGTTCAAAAACTTTAAATCAGTCACGAATAGATGCATGTTTGACTGATGAGTTGCTGCACGCTCAGTTGTTTGCTCGATAAACACGTAACGCACAGCCACAAGAGGAAAATGTACCGGGGCTGAAGACGCCATTCACTGATTCATTGTTTACACACAAAACTCCCAAGATTTGTTGACCATGCTAGTGATATCTGACATACTTTTCCCAAAGAAATTCACGAACAATTTGTTGGCTTATTTGTTGATATTGTGCATAGTTAAACCACATCGAGTAAACTCATCAGTCTCTCAAACTGTCTGAATCCAATTTCAGCGTTAAATAAATAGGTAGCAGCTTGAATGACTAACTATTGTCAAGTGACAGCAGTGTTCAGTCTTCGTGGAACTAGATTTCAACCAGCAGGATAAGATTAGGTGCAATTTGTTTGCGCAGAAATGGAACATAGCGTTTTGAAATATATATAGGAATCAGAATTTTAAAAATCAACTAACAATGATCTAATCTTCAATTACCAATTGAACACCGGCATTAGTAGGTCGCAGATATCAAACTTAAGTAAATGTTCTACGCGGCCACTTCTGTAGTAGGAATAGCTGAACCCGACGTCCACTTTTACTGTAGTTCATCGTAACGAAGAGTATTGACCACAAAGTACGTGACTAGAATCAAAAGCAAACTCACGGAGTCTATTCTTGGGGTGTTTTGAAAATATGTTGCTTACGAATGACGGTGCCTAAAAGTTTATACACATCATTCAGTGGTGACTGAGGCATGTGAATTTCCACTACAACAAATATATTTTGGGCAAAACTGTGCACATATATTGATCCCAGCCAAAGTGCATCCCAAGTTCCCTTATACTTCTTTCAGAAAACTGTCTCCGAAAGTTAAAGTAGCAATTAAATAATAGCTATGTTAAATCAATATCCAATGAAAATAATTCCAGTTCGTCTTTTATTTTCTTCGCTCTTATTTTGAGTAGATGCTATGTTTAGTTGGACGTCATTCCGTTTCGACTGAATTTGCCGTAGTTTGTACCCATAAGCGCATACAATTTTAACGGCAGCCCATTTTGAAAATCATCACTAGACTTACGTTTTGCTCTGATACTAAGCAAGCACAATGCTGAACTACTGGCTGAAATCTGGTTGATATATACACGAGCTACTAATACTTGTTTAATAAGATCGTATTAAGTCTATTGCCTCTTTCCCACAGCTAGCAAGGAGAAGAATGTAAACAGATTCTGACCATGTGATTACTTGTGGGTGTCGTCCAATCTACATTAGGAAAATCCTGGAATATTGGACATAATTGATATACAAGGGTGACTTAGTGTGTGGCGCGTGTAATGTTGTATGACATTAGCCCAAGGTTGAGTTCACAAACTGTCTGCACGGAGGTTACCGTGTTCTTAGTTAATTAACCAAACATGTGAACAGGCTCAGGGAGGAGGGGTAATTTTACTTACTATGTTAGTTTTAGGCTGATAATGCAGGAACCGAATGAATGAACATTTCTAAAGGCGCTACGTTGAATACTCAAGCAAACCAGTTACCTGCAGCTTAGCATAGTAATACACTAATTCCATTGGCTGTTGAGGTTTAACAATGAGAACCGTGAAACTCAATTTCACGAGAATGAGGCAATTATTGCCGAAATTGTTTCTTCTGTCCTCACAATTATCAAGTATTCTGGCAGCTACTCTTGATTACTGGTAGTGAGCTTCATGAGGAATATCTTCTCTTATTTAACATATTAATCTGCTATGGTTTGGTTGCGAAACGTCGAGGTTGACTGCTGTTGAATTTGCTTGCTGATTTCATGCAATCTTTATAACGCTGGACAGAAATGGCGAGACTGTACGATTTTAGCTCCGATCTTATGGCGGCCTCTTTGAAAATCTGGGTCTGTGTGCAATATTATGATTTCTCTTCTGAAGATAACAGAATTAACGGACTAACCGAACATCACTTATCAGAAATATGCCACTGTGAAACTTTACATTTTAGCTGGTGCTCATGGATGCCATTTTCTCCTATTCTGTACATGAGCTATCAGTAACAAATCATGACGGTATTGCACATTGTGTATAACAGCCTATTTTTATGTCTTGTATTAAACAAGGTCCAATTTTACTAGACGAACTGACAAATATATTGAAGCGTCCATGTGAGATGGGATGGTAAACCTATGCATTCATTCGTCCGTCCCAGACAGCATTTAAAACAAATTTCACGTCAGAACAAAAATCTGTTACTACAAGCTGAATTTGAAGTTTGGTGGTCATTTGTCCATAGTATTTTGTTCTGCATTCTGTTAAAAATAAAACATTTACCATCCCTTGCCCATCTTTTGAATTCCACAGTACAATTATCCATTCCAATTGTGCTACTTAAGTTTTGTCAGTTTTAGACACATACACACACCATTTTTTGCGCAGTAAACAATAGTTCACCTCAGTTTTTGCCAGAATTACCCCAGTTCACCTCAAGTTCTGCGATAAAGCTGTGAACTGCGTTCTTTGTTTTACTTTCCAAATCTTGGTTACTTTTTATCATACGTTCAGTTTATAATGACGTTAACTAATAACTTGAACATTCGTTTGTATTTATTTCTTCATAGAACCTCTCAAGCATTCTCTCCCCATTGTATCAAACCTATGGCTTTGAATTAAACAAAACAGCAATCAATCAATAACTAAACTCACAACCCTTTTTGCTATCCTTCTTTTCTTATCATACGGTGAACTTAGTAATTGCCGACTGAAGTGGCAGTCACAATGTGCTCAAAACTATGAGAATACCAACCTAACCGCAAAAATGTGATTCTGCACAAATTCACATCAGTCAATCTGAAGTTTGGTGGTTAAGTTTACGCTATACAAAACTGCATTTTCATTTGATGCAAATGCCTGGATTGAAGCTGTGTTGCACCTAAATATTAATCGTCACTCATTAAAATTTCAGCAGCACAAATACCCTTCTGGTAGACGAGTTCGCCGTGTAATTCAGATTTGTGTCGTTTGTACAGCTTGCACATAGCCCGGATAATGTACACGGTAAATCGTATTCTGTGAATCATGCATTCTCACCTAATGAGAAAGAGTATGTGAAGCCTTCATAATGGGCTGAACTGAACACACACCTAATGAAACGCATTGAATTTTATCATGTTCCAAACGGATGAAATGCTATTTGTTTGTTTTCCTTCTTAGACTTACTACTAATGCGCGTCCATCATAGCACTGCACCTGTTCATGTCGAATTATAAACCGAACAAGACATTCATTGTTATCTTCTACATTCCGGAATGACAGTTTGTAAAATAAATGGGCTTATTCTTTGCACTCACGCGAAAAACTTTACCACTACTTTCTGTTTTAGTAGTGGTATTAATTTTTGTTACAACATTCAATTAACATTTCAACGTTACTTATTTTACGGTTTTTGTATCCTGTGTAAATAACAGGGTTGCAGTAAGCACTTTGATGAATGTAGCAGAGTCTGCCTGGATGTAAGTCAAACAACGCAAATTTGATGACCACACTTTTCAAATAGCCGAATGCTCACAACGTTGAAAATGATTTCCGCGAGTGTGAAAATTATCAAAAAGTCGCCGATTGGACAAAGTCGCAAGATTATCAGTTATCCAAGCAGTCCATTGACATGCTAACCGAATTAACTGGCGGATAACCTATAAGCATTGATATGTTTCGCCATATTCTTGACGTAGTTCCCGACTAGCTCTTGTTGAACATAATACGAGAATCGGGACTTCTCCTTCGTGTCTTTGAGTGGAAATTTAGTTTGTCTTCAGACGTTCCTGCTGGAAGCGGTTTGCTGTTGCCTACACGCTGCGAGTGACCGCATTTTCATATATGTATATATGTTCTTTCTCGGTTCTTAGTGAATGACGTTTTGGATTGCGTAATCGTCTCAAACGAAGGTACATTAACCGCCTTGTGAACTTCGACCATTTGAGTAAGTTAGCTATAATGAACCAAATCTGCGTGGTACTGGGAAGGTTTTTAATTAACTAGTAAACTGATTGTTACAAACTGTTAAATGATATTCAAAATATACATATATAGGTTAGCATGAAAAGAGCAACGGTGACACCTAAGATAGTAGGAAATTCATAGAACTGATAACGTCTCGTTCATAAGCATAATTAATGCATAGGAAGTGTCTAGTCTTCTCAGATTTTTTTAATTTGCAGGTTGAGGAAATACGTTATAATATTACTAGAACTGAGGAGGTAATATCTCGTGCTTGACAATATGTTCTTCTTATGAATGAATGGTTATGAGAATTTCTGCAAAGCACTGAAAAGCTGCAGTTACATAAATTCTCATACGTTATAAAATTCGAAAAAATGGTCTTAACTGTAATCAGACTAAGCGGTTGGATGTGGACAATTCTATTTTACCTTCCGCCACGTCTAAAATAAATAAATAGCCTACGTATTAGGCATTGCAATTGGAGATAGACATTGAACAGGCTTGAGTAACAGAATTTCAAATTGCAACAAATATCACTGCGTTCATGCCCGGAACAAAATACTAGCCGTCTCAGAAATGAGAGACTCATAACAGTCCAGCAAACTTTCTGTCACTACGGAAGGACAAAGTCATCAAACTACTTAGCTAGCAGCCACTGTTCCTTCACAGATGCTGAACCCAGTGTGCCATAAAAAGCCGATAAAATCGCATGAAGAAAAGAAATAAAACAGCCAAGGAAAGTAAGCTTCATGTCCCCATGCGATCTCAGTGCAATAAGGTTTATACCATGGTTGCGAGGTTTGCCCATTTGTTTTGTGTTCCACTAACTGGTTAACTTAGGGCAGATAGGAATCGGTGAAGCTAAAACAGCTATCCGCGGCCTTACCGGATAGTTACTGAGACCATACTTTTTACATCACTCTGAACTTTCATAACCGGCCTCATATTTGTGTAGACTGAAGTGTTGTAGACATTCACACGGACAAAGTTCGTGTTGCAGAGGAAAATACTCAGACATTAAACTACCATATCTGTGAGTATTGCTCGAGACCTTTCTGCTAGTAAGTTAGGTAAGTTTACGGTGGTTGGTATTCAAATTTATAATAATGGTTATTCGATCTCGATTACAACATTCTTGAGAAAGGCCACTCGAGGTGGTTGAAACGTAGAGTATTAAAACTTGCTTGTAACGTTGTGTTATTATCAACCCATTTATCAATAACGAAATGGGATAGTTGTAAAATCGTTTTGGAGGGATCGTTGGAACAACCTTCGCTACTGAGGGCGTCTTCAGATGGAATTTTAAATAGGTTACGTAGCGCTGTGTCGCATAAGAACTCTAATTTGCTCGGTTAAAACCGAACAACGCCCTTTTGAATAATGTTGGTTAACGACAACTTCCTACTTCAACAGTGAGTTCTCCTCCAACATTGGTTTAAGGTTAGTATGATATTTGAGCTTAGAGGCTTTTGTTACTGTGTGTGTACGTAGTTGGGCAGTATTTGTTTTCATAGGGAACAATGACATTATCAACACCCAGCGTTTTCTTCATTGTATTGAAGTAAACTTAGCATGGTTTATTAATTATTTATCGGATGTTGCTGTAACTGCACATTTCAGTAGAAGATGGCCCAACGTTGATTGGAAGGTTGAAATATCATTGACCTATGATAGGTGGACATGAGAAGGAAAAATATTAGGTGGAGACGAATTGAATAATTTATATGCTGCACTAATAAATAGTACGATAATTTGTAGTTAATAGATTGTTTTTCAGTCCCTATCCAAATGAACTTTGTTGCAACAGACCAGCTAATGTAATTGATACTTGGTTACTCTAACTTGAATACCCATGAAAGAGTGTACGGATAAATAGAAAAGAAAAGAGGGTCCGACATTTTGTGAACCTCTGACTTAGACCCACGTATATAACATTTGTAATTACACCGTACTGTCATGTTTTATTCTGTATACATTTACTCTGTCATTACACCATAAATATAATAGTTGTCAATATGACCAGACAGTGTCCTACAAACGACGACATAGAAAGCTCATTAATCTGTCATATATCGACAGTGGCTTAACTTGTTTTTTTCTCTGAGTGAATGTGAGACTGTAAAAAATGTCATTCTACACAAAATGTCTAACCCTCTTTAATCACAGAACAAGATTTGGTGGTATACAACAACAGTTCTATTAATAGTAATGCTACCACATTTTTAGTGATTCCGAATCGTAAACAGAATGGATATGAGAAAACATGTTGTGCCTTGTGATGATGCTCATTATTAAGTTGCGATCACTGTTTTGGTTTCAACTCGTTGTGACTTCACTACTACACTTTTATTCTTCTGTAAATAGCATCCATTTTAGAAGACTAGCTGGCATTTGAACAATGTTGAAGGAAAACGAACGGAGAATATGAGAATTCCTTCGACCATCTCTTAGAAAGCAAGCTGAGAAGGTCCATCTAGAAAGGCTATTGCCACATAACGGTGGACATAGAAAAAAATGGCAGGTTCGTTTATTCAGTCGGCATTTTGGTCCAAATGTGAAGTGCATCTTGACGGACAATGTTCAACTGAATACAGAATACGATTTGAAAATAACAGTCCGCAAGTCGACCAACACGGCCGATATTTCTTAGTCAAATAGTTTTCAAAAGTCTTCTAGAAAACCTCTGGTGAACATGATTAGCCGTTAGATATGTGCCAGCTAGGAAATTCTTTGTCAATCCTTGCGAGAAGAGAAGAAAATCAACAATGTCGCCAACATGTTTTGATGAATGAAGTTGAAAAGTCCGAGAAGAGGCAACTATGTAGGCATTTGATAACCTACAACGTATTTCGTTGCAACTAGGTGCACCACCTGTAGTACAGTTACTTCCTGCTTGCTGCTTTGACACAGTCAGGCAAAGTTCCGGCGTATGCCTTAGGAGCATTGTGGAAGGCCTCATTGTCAACTTGATTTCGCAACTTTTCAAAAACGGTAGATCATTTTTGACTCACTTTTAGTGGCGGAGCGAAAAGTACAAGTTGAAGAACAGTCACGCATTCGGCCCTGTTTTAAAAGTTTACCTTGACAGCACAATTGATTGTGCTCACTGCATCGAGGAAACTTTGCAAAAATCGCCGCTGGGAGACAAGCGTAAGCAGTTGTTTTCGTTGTTGGGATGACGTCACTTTACTAACAGTTGTAAAACTGTAAGGGGGTGAGCGTGAGAGGTTCTTAACCTGTTTGTGCAGTACGTACAAAAAGTAAGCCCTACGTACAATCCGTATTAAACTTGTTAATGGGAACTAGTCGAAATGACGACCATTTGAGTCAAACTAGTCTGGTTTCCGGAAACACCAAGATCGATTTGGCTGAAATTGAAGATTAACTGCTTCTTCACTGGTTAATGAACCGGTCGATAAAACGAGTCTAACGCGAGGGTAGAATGACCATTTTGGTCCGAATACGACTTAATCTTGACCTGATCTACCGAGTGGCTTTGATTGCTGACTGCAATATGTAGTAACTTCTCTGCTGGTAACGACAAAAATGAAACTTGACTATCTTTCAGGGCTGACTGAGTAGATTGTGTCCTAGAAGTTTTTCAAGTGTGTCGGGTAGGAACAACATTCCTCGACTGAGTGGTAAGCATCAGTATCCAAATGCGAGCTCGAAGAAAGCAACAAATAACTTTCAGCGACAAATTTAAGTGTTTTGCATTTTTATTTTTATTCATAAAACAGCACTTCCGAAAGAAGATATTCTTACCGTGTAAAAGAGGAAAATAAAGAGCCCATACTTGATAGTGCTTTCCATACATGTTGTTATAAGAGTAATCAGAATGATCATCATCATTGGTAAATAATATCACCATAGCATATAATAGGAATGCGTGTAAAACCTTGGGTGCGACCGATGTTGAAACATTGCTGACAGACTATAACAGTTGATACATATGCTGTTTAGAACCATCTTTTCATAAGATAAACCATAAAGAAACAGGCGTAGACTGAAGAAGGAAAGCATGTTTTACAAAGGAGTAAAAATAAGGATTGCTGGTAAATTAAAAGTCTGTCTGCACTTGTTAAACAAAAGTTTTATTCAGGGTATTCCTCAATGGCGCCTTTGTTTAAGTCAAAATTGCAATTTCCACATAAATGTAAAGTGGCGGATAACGTGGATGCAACTGAACCTGCGCAAATCATGACTAATCCTTTGACCCAATATCCATGGACGTCTCGGATGTTTCTGTTTATCCCATAGCAACCACGATCTACCCTATTTTTTTGCGTGATAATATGGTGGTCAGGGAAACATTCTGTTCTAGTGACATTCGTTGACCTTTTCTTTCGCCACACAATGGCTCACTTGTATACATATCAGGATGTGTCTTTACGTTCACTGTGCTTTTTTATTCCAGGCATATATGACGCATGTTTACAAGTACAGCAAACACACCTGCATGGAATGAGAAAACTTGTGTGAGTTGACAGATCTCGTGACTGGATTAACTTCATCAAATGTATTAGATGGGCGAGTCTTTATAATGTTGGTCAGGACTTAAAAACCAACAACCTCATTCGAGTTTATGACAAAACCTTCAGAAATTGATGAGTGACTTTTGGAGTCCGCTACGCAGTTTAACTCATTGTGTGAATCTTTTCGTAACTTTTGCTCTTCGATTTACCCATTTCGAGGTGGGCAACGGATGAAGGTAAATTAACTTTTCAACCCACTTACATTAGTCAAATGTTACTTGACAGTCTACGAATATGTCTCTTAGTTTTGGCCCGATACCCGTCTGCCAACAAGCACGTTAGAAGTAACTACATGAGGTGGATAACGAACTTTCCAACAGTTGCTTCACCAACATAGGTAAATCACTGCCTTTCGAGCAAATCTTCTTAATGTCGAACGATTGCGAAGTTTGTTTTTGTATTCAAGGAAAGCGGCAGGTAGGTCCGTTAACAATAACCAATGGTGAGGTGGCACAGACCTCACGAACTTCGTCCGACGCCTACTGACGTCTTGGCTGTACAATGTTGCATGATGCTAACGTTGAACACACTTCCAAAACATAGTTGTTGGAATATATTTCAAAACATATCATGCATACAAAGCAGGGTTTGAGTTTCCTCGGTGACCTGCATTAATTAGCTGCGATTCCGGTCTACTTCATTTGGAACGACCCGAATCAGCTGCCGCATTGCACGCTGTGAACTATTTTAGTAAGGCAGCCCGAAGACCCATGTCTCTGAGAACTTTTTACAGTCGTAGCCTATCATAACTTGATTTATGGGAGAGAACAGCCGGTCGCAAGTGAAAGAACAAATGTGAAAAATGAGCTAAACACGCGATGTAAAATAAGCACTTCACTTAAATATATATCGACTGGGTGAACTCAAACGTTAAACCGAAAGTTCACCTATCAGGATGCATGAATTGTTTTGTTGTCGTTTTCGAAAGACTGTAGGCTAGATTGCACAATATTCAAAGTAAAGTCAATGTAACTATGATAATAACACGACACCAGTTCATACTGAGTTTGCATTGTCTAAGCAATTCACTTTTCTAAACTCAAAAATCCACTCCGGTTGAAACGAACATTTCGGTGTTGCTTTTGTTAACTTACCTTTGAATTAAACAATGACTTAAGCGGCGTTACCTCTTCAGGCAAACTGATGAGCTATACGGGCGTTTAGAAGCCATTTCGATATGTCCCGATCCCCGAAATAACGGTATATGTGATTCTTAAACGTGATCAGAACTGTATGTAGTTGTTGAAACAAACCACAATAATTTATCTTCTGCTGTTGTTGTTGTGGGAAAAACTGTACCGACACAAGCCGAATATGTAGGTTTACATTTTATCAAATACACATAACTTTGGATAAAGGTTATAACTGTAAAGGATTTCAGTCGGACAGATCAAAGTTCGATTTTTATTACTAATGATTGGAAAAACATTATCATTGGACAACTCTAGCTAGTCAAACCGCAAACGCTACTTTAGTGACACGGCAGCACTCAGTAAGTTTGAGCAAAATAGCAAACCGATATAGTCACCATTCAAACATGAATATTATAGGTGAGTTCATGATGAAAGTCTGCCTACTATCTCTAGACATCATACGTGAACATTTCAAACAACCTATAGTCGTTCTACTGTTGTGCTCAAGCGTTAGCTGATAAACGTCTTAGTTCTGCCGATATATATGCTTAAAAATATCGGGTGATGACGTGGTGGCCGCCCTCCTACTTCCACGTGTCCGTCCCTTTAAGCCATAATTTCCACTCTATGCCTCGTCATTTTGACGTGGGAAATGACTTACAGTACTTGAGGACACTATGGATAGTGACATTAAAATGATACACACTGGTGATAAATTCATTTGAATGAAGTTTATGCCACCTTAAACCGTGGTTTCACCGGAATGGACCGTTTCACGACCGATCGGACAACGGCCGGGGAAATAAAAAAGTATGTGGTGGAATCTCCTCTCTTTGATACTGCGGCAAAGGTTGGGATCTATTGGAATGTGTTCACTTTAACTTCTTATCAAAAAGAACAATCATGCACGTTCCAAGAATATGAGCGACATGGTTTTTACATGGTCTGTCTAACTCCACCTCAACCGTTAGGTCATGCTAGCGTTTTTTTAATGTGCATAACTTAGATGCTCCCATCCCCAAGTAACAGAAAAGGAAGTATTTGTCATTAGCGGTAGAACATAGATCGACTGTCATTGATAACTGCTGGTTCGACAGATTGATCCCCGCTACAAGTGAGGTGTCTGATACGTTTCTGTTAAACTCAGTCTCCGCGGCGGCCAGTGTGCCTAATGAAAGTCCTTAATAAAAATAGCATCAAAACATTTTAAAGACCCTCACAATTGGCCTTGATCTCCTGTGACGTTTTCACGGACCATTCCTTTCTTCTTAGGCTCAAACGCTGCTTGTGGGCACCGATTTGACAGCTCATTAAATTTATGTATGTAAACTATCAATGCATATTTAGTTGAGCAGTATTTAAACGAGTCTCGATAAACCACAGGCGAGCCAGTTTCTGAGAGAATCTACATCGCTTTTATAACGTTTCACAACTTTATACTTCCCTCACATTATTCAGGGATATACATCAGATATCACTTTCTCACAGCTTTAAAAAAAGGATCCACTGCAAAATAGTAGCATATGTATATTTGGGCAACAACGAAATTATCGAGTTTGTGACGAGTGAGTAAATGAACTACTACTTAATTAAACCGAGCATTGTGATACCACAACTCTCAGCCAGTATACAATATCAGAGACTTTGGCTAGATATGTTTCCTTGCAGTGCATTTGAGGAAAATATGAAATGATCCAAAATAAACTCCCGGAGTTTTAATAATAAGCATACTATCGTAAAAGATATCTCACTATGATGGGCCTGACTACAACACTGACCTGCAGAAAAATGTAATATATTAGAACAGTGGTTTGATCATATCAGCTTAACTCAATGAAATTGAAGTAGCCCAACAAGGTAACAATATTTTGTGCACAAATTGTCAAATCGAATCAGGTTACGTGGTATTCTCTCTAGAGGACGAACAGTATATATCTGCATAAAATCACAAAAATATGAAACTATGGGAAAAACAAACAGAAGAAAACCTATGCCTAAAGTATTGTATGCACATATTTCTCAGATCTACTGAAACTTCTTGACTGTAAATGAAACTATAACATGGGGGGGATTGATGCCCTGTATGTCAGCGTTTGTACAACCGGTGGCTAGAACAACTGAAAATGAGAAAAAAACATATTGACTGGATGTCCTCTTCAAACTAGCTGATCTGGCGGCAAGTGATTTGTCAGTTCTAGTTCAAGACCAGGTTTGACGTAGGGAGGACGGAAGACTAATGAAATTTGACTGGAGCGGTTTCTTGATTTGGGAAAATTCAGCCAATTGGTGCTAACGTGCAAGCTGCTACAGACGAACTTATAATCAAGCTGGTGCCAACCAATCAGTGACGGCGAGCAGCTGCTGTTGAATGCATGTCTGCTTCAAACAACCGAGTTACGGAAATTCAAGGTCGTGGAACAACATCGCAGCAACCTGACCAATCAAAACGTGAGGACGCCTGTTTTTTAATAGCAGTCGTAAATACTGTTTTTCTGTAAAAAAACCGCTTTCTTAATAACTTGAGATTGCTGAGTACCGCTCAGATTCCTTTTCTGGTATACCCCGATTAGGCAGCACGGTACGCGACAAAGACCAGGAGCTGTGAATAAAAGTTCGGTTCCCTTCAGAGTATAACCACATTTCTAATTGACAATACCCAAGGCGCTTGGTTGGAGAGTGTGAAGTAGGCATTTGCGAATCACACCGGGATCCTTGGGTGCCAAAATTGCAGCCCGTTCACTGGTGTGGCGGTTGTTTGACCAAGACAATATGGACGTCCTGATTATATGTAGTAATGTCGTTTTAGCCGAAAATCCCTCAATTGCTACGACGTAAACATTGGTCATCACTTCAAGTATGTGTTGTATGCGATAACATTAACTACTAAGCATTTTCTAAGAACATTATTTACACCTCTTGAATGTTCAAAACAAACGGAACAAACTATGTCAGATGTGAAGCTATCACAGCTTCGAAGTAAACAAGCTGTGAGAAGGAGTATAACCGTGGTTGCTTACAAAATCATCAGCAAACGCAAACTGTCTATGACATGACCGGATTGAACAATATTCCATATTGAACGTAAGATTGCACAGAAAAGCCTTAAATGCTAAACAACTAATGTGTAACGTCTGATTATAAGAAAAACATTTTTGAGATGATCTACTTAACTCAGACTGGACATCGTTGTGATACCTGTAGAAAAACGTGACGCAGGTTGGGCATCCGTGTAGACACATCTTCAAAAGTTAACGGTTAACGCGAGGTATGTCAAACTATGCTTTGATAGACAGAGTGGTTAAAGCTCATGGGTTTGGTAAATTCAGCTTCTCGTTTTCAGAGTATCTCCGACATGTTAGGCCAATTGTGACTGTTCTGAACATATTGATTCCTTCCTCATTCGAGTTTTAAAAAACAGAACAACTTGTTTGCTATGATTGTTAATTAACGTTCCCTTATATATACACAGAGTAACTGAACACATAAAGAGAGACACTGTGGTAGAGTATGTCATTTTGTAAGACTGATTGATGAGGTTTAGACAGTTTCTGTGTCTGAACATTATTGTTAAAACTAGCTCAAATTTGCTTCAAATAACGACGATTACAAACTATAGATTGGAGACGCTTGAAATAACTGTATAGATCAAATTTGTAGGATATTGATGAAATTGGAACCACAGTAACGGACAGCTCCACATCATTCATCAGGTGATGAATAAATGTAGCAGGTTAGAAGAGCAGGCGATTTAAAGCAAAGTTGTCATGTAACTGCTTATTTGTGAACGAGAGCATAAAATCGTTATAGGTAGCACGAAAAAAAGCTGTTCATATCTTTTTGTTAGCAACTGAACATCTGTAGTCTGTAGCACTCACGTATATGCGTACAAATACCCGACTTGTAGACACAACCATTGGCCAAACTGTGTGCATTTGAATTGTACATCAGTTTATACGCCTGTGTTATGTAATTATGAGAACAGATGAATTGTGTTTTACAACATACGTGGTGACAAATCAACATACTCAAATGAACACTAATCAACGGTAGACTAATATGGTCCCCGCATAATAAATTTGATTTTGTGTCAGCCATTTAGTTATAGGTGATATAAAAAGGGCGAGGGGAAAACCTAGGTACTGGTTTCATCTTTTGAACAAAACAATGCAAACTACGTTTCCCGATATTTGTTAAAATGTGGTTTTGTAACATGTGAGGTCATTCATTCACCTACTGCCTTTTAGGTTGGTACGATTATAGTACTTGGGTAAACCATTCCCAGCAAATCAATGTAAAAGACAATGCTGTTACCATAAAGCCATCTATTGTATACGTGAACATTTTATAAACTGCAACGTAAGCACGCCGGCACACACAGTTTCAAGATTCACGCATAAACAAAATACAGTGTAATATGGTGTATGTAATGAATATAAAATTTTTTCTGATTTTACTGGTCAAAGAAATCCTCTCTATGAGACCGACATTCATTTTGGCTTCAAACAGCTATTTTCTAACTGCGGACCGACTGAATAACTAGTATTCCTGTTCAATAGTTTTACTGGGAATTGATTGTGATCTTCCCGTATATGCAAATTTCCATTGGTTGCGTTGTTTGCTTTGTCTTCCACCAAATAACTGGTTATTTTAATTGGATCTCCTGAGCATTTGGGCGATGCATATGCTTATACTGATAAAATGCACTTTCATTCAAAATACTGACTGATGTTTCCCTTGACAATAATTTAACATTTTGCGCATTCATTCTACAGTGTAAATTGGCTTTAACTGTAAATCTTGCTTCGTTCAATGTGAGTGTTTCCTGCCCTTCCGGCAACCTTTACATCGCACGATATCTGGTTACTATAGATTATTTCACACACAGATTAAATGCAACATTGAGCTGGCAGCTATTTGTGTTCCTGGGTTGAAAATATGATACTGCAGGTACGAACTAATTGAACTTCGAACACAACACGTCTAAAGAAAGGTCATCCGGGGTGGTTGAAGCGCTGTTTATTACAAACCGTATGTAATGCTTTGTTATCAATCCGTTTATTAAAAACGTGTCAAAAATGACGTTTAAACTGTTTGTTTTCATCCTCACCTAAGTCTGCACGGTCAATTTACAACGTACAAATTAAGTTTAACAACCTCTTGACTTGGCTTGCTACCATTAAGCACATTTATTCTGAGTTGCCCTATGCACTAATAAAATAAGAATTTCGTGCAGTTTATTTTTAGTACCTTAGAGTCTTCAACATTTTTTCAGGGATACATGACGGGTTGTGCGGCCGTTGCAAGATATGTTTACCAGCTGAGTCTCAACCATCTGCTGCAAATATATTGTGATGCTTTTGAGGGTCACATATTTTAACAAGTCCACTTGATGTGTGGTACAAACAATAAACTTGGTTGTGCGCTGCCGGCTAAGTTTTGGCTGCGGACAGTTTTCCTGGTTTAAGCAGTGGAGCAAATTTCTACAGTCCCTGCAAATAATTTCTATGTAAAATGGGGCTCAAATGCTTAACTGTGTACGAGATACACAAGATATTCATTATTGATATCAAATCCGAATATAATTAACTCGGTAAATGTTTTGATAAAACCGGCCAGTTTGTCTCACTAAACTAAATTACAAGCTACGTTAATTCACGTACACTTTGTGCCATCCTATTTTGCACGCACAACGTGGAAATCAGACAGGAAGTTTCTACCGTTTTATAATTTCATTGTTCCGCTCAGCTGAAAACTGTGACCCATTCTTTCTCAGAGTTCTCATGCAGTATACCATTGACGTTGGGTGAGCAAATAGGTGTAACACAAAAAAATATAGAAATGGTGTTGCAGGTTACGGCGGATTCAAACGTACTCTTTGAAACAAACTATAGAATTTCCAAGAAGGGAGCTTACAGAAAAATGTGCGTTACAACTGTTATTCAACTTGCTACAATTTATTAGGACTTGTTCATGCATTTTACCACATTTTCTTTAAAGTTGTACATTAAATCAACCTGATTTTTTAACATGTCGAACGCCAATCAAAGATTAACATCGTATTTCCTAATAAAAAGCGGAAAATGACAGAAACATTTTCTCAGGCTGCATTGATATCTGGTCAGATATGACTTAGTGCCTCAGAGTTGTTTTACTTCCTGTCATATCCTATATACATATACTTGAACTGTTAAGTGACACCCCAATCTCGGAGGTTTTACTTATCGACACTGTAAATTAGATCCTTCGAAATTAAAGAAGTCCACAAAGTTTTCAAATTATCGCGTACGATTACACACGGGCCTAGTAATTAAATAGTCTCAATGAGGAAAGCTTTTATATTTTGTCGACTGATACTGGAGTTATTATATTGGGCGTCACGATTTATTTATTTATCACGGCTAGTTCATGTATTCAATCCGAGTGGGGCAAGTGATCATTTTCCGCCTTATTGTTACACACAATTCTCCATTGACTTTACTGTTGGTTAAGTTTGCCATCTGATTTGTTTTTTCATTGAGCATATATTGCACAATGCTGGTGAATTTTGATAAAAATAGACGAATGCTCTAATTATGGCCAATCGAAAGTGTAGGCTATTGGTTGACTTTTCCAGTGAACAAAATGAATGTCAATGTTTACATTGAATTTCAAAACTTTCAACAGTATGGACCAAAAGCATGAATGCCTAGTATGACGTCATTAATGTCAGCTGTCACGTGCAATACAACCTAAGTGCCCAGTACTTCCGAATTTTTTTCGTTTAGGCCAACGACTCAAAACGCAGTTCGGCTGAAACACTCTTTCCCAGGGTGGAACGAAAGTGCACCGTAGTAACTGGTCGGAAGAAGCATGAAGGTATGAAGGAGTTTGTTCTCGTAGGTGACTATACTAAACATTTTAGGTCATCCGGTACGAACGATAGGCCATTAAAGTGTTCATATACCTGATTTTCAGAAGTAATTCTTTGAGAAGCGGTATTTCTATGGCTACCACTTTCCCAACTATTTGGGCAAGCATGAAATGGACGCAAAGTTTTCGATCATTATTGTTAGTTACTTAAGGAAAGTGAACGTTCCAGGTTTATAGTTGTTTTTTAGTAGTCCGTTCTCATCTATGTGGAGTTCTTCAGTTCACCATTAATTACAGTGTGCTGTGTATTATTTTAATACGGGAGAATAAACGATAACGGATAACCGAACTCATTCTCTAAACATCATTACACAAGATGACGTAGAAAACCCTCGTGGCACTGCAGCAAAGTAGGAAACATACGCCTTCGGTCGTAAAACACACCATGAACACGATATCTGGGCGGTCCGGTCATATCACCTAACGTGCTGTTATATAATATTACCAGCAAACTGACAATAATAAGCGTTCTGCTGAATAGTCAGTTTTTATCAAACACGTATACGTGAAAAACTTTCAAACAGTTATCTCAGAGTAATAAAACCTCTTCTGATTAGCAAAACTTGTCACGTCTACTTCTATTCAAATTGCATTCTGAGGATTAATTTAGTGATAAATTTCACCTACACGATGTAAGATAACGAACTGTGAAAACCTGGTGAGGTATGCATACTATGTCATGTAGATTAATTAGGCGAATGGAACTCGTTCAGTTACGTTCAGTGATACACACAGACAAAAGGATTTCTTCTGTCTGAGTATAGATGTAGCATGTAGGTGAGCTTTGAATTATTCGAATTCCTGATGTTTTAGATAAAATCGAGATTTTAGAAAACTGGAAACAAATTTCAGAGTGGAACTGGAATCAAATAAAGAAAAACAGAATGTCAACCATGTCCCTTAAAAACAGATTTAGAGTTTTCACTTAATTATATCACGTTGGTATGCATTTCAGGCAAGGTTCCAATGCCACTTAAATGTGAAATCACTACAGGTATTCTGCTACACTTATGGTAACTTCTAAAAAGGCGAGATATTTTTCGGGAAAATAAAGTATTGTATAATTTTTTCAAACTGAACGATAACTCAGGTTCTTATTCGGACGCAAAGAGCACTTCTAGAACATGGCAGAAAATAAGTCCGCCGCAAATGCTTAGATGGGTACGCGCACCTGATGAGTGGCGAAAACCACGAAGGCGGCTTTGCAATTTAGATGAATTGTGACCACCAAGCACCGTCTTGTTCTATAAGCTTACGATTTCATTTGGAATATTGGGTCAGACTACACTCCTCTGGTGAGTACTCTTAATAGTTGTATTCATGTGCGAAGTTCATTGGGCGTGAGATGAGCATTGCGACTGTCACGCAGATTAACAGCTATCTGTTAATTTTCAGTCCTTCAGGGCATAAAAGTAAGCTCGTAGATTGTAGAGTTCCAGGGCCCTGTTGAATGATTCAGAATTTAGGCACTTTTCAACCTCCGTTGTTATAAACTACATATATGCCATCTAAATTGTTTCTTCGAAATGATTACCCATGAAAAATTACACTTTCTTATGTGGCATCAGACTTGTGACCAATCGTGTCGAAGGACATTACACACGACAGGGTTAGTGTAGATGTCTACATTTCTAGACTAAATTACCCGTAAGCCATTATTAAATGTACATGTGATCAATTTTCAGTCTCTTGCTCATTCAGATTTGTAACCTGTATTGACCCACGTTTTTACGTAAGCAAATTAATATTGAACAGCTAAATGAACTAGCTGACGTGCCACAACAAGAGAAGGAAAAATTAACTACTGAAGTGGAGCGGTAAAATATTCAGAAGACAAAAGTAGAATGTAACTAACTGCCATTACACAACGATTCGCGACACGAACTTCATTGGTATTCCATACACCATCCGCAACCAACGGTTCATTACCTTTCGTGACCCAGTAAGGAAACCGGGAACCCTCGGCTGAAGCAAGCCTCTTTGCCCATGCTTTCATTCCCTGATCGTAAGTCGTACGCTAACATTCACGATACCGGTCTTTTGCATAACCAGCCATACTTGTGCAGTGTAGCAAACGGTGAGTTGGCATTAGGATATTGTAAGTAAGCCAAAGAAACTTGTCGGAAAATAGTATGCACCATAGTCATCCTGAGGAAAAGAAGAATAAGCTCGTCATTACTGTCCTGCATCACGTACACTAATAATCCAAGCCATACATTCTACAGGTAACCTCTTTGAAAATGAAGCAAGTTTTTCACAGCTGTACAATAATACCTTATGCAGTTATGTAGCATGTTCGGCTTGTCAAAAAAATGCTGAAAAAAGCAGATACAACACAAACAGGCATTCCATATTTATTCCTCAGTACCAATTTTATCATAATATGAGTCCGGTTTTGTGCACCAAACAATGAGAATGGGTGGTGCAATTCGGGAAGGGTCATCAAACGAAGGACAGGGACAGAATCATGAACGATTGTTTCTGAAAGTATAAAGTCCGCTTCGGTCGACTTGTTTCGACCAGTTAAACAAACCGCACAGATTATGGGGTAGAATGACGTAATATGACCCCGACTGTACAATCTGGGTCGCTAACAGGACAACTGTTGAGTTCTTCAGTTATATTCATTTCTCAAAACAGTCTTCTTGCCAGAATAAATGACTTATTTAGTGATGACTGATATCATGCCAGTGTCAAAGATGGCATAATTTGTTGGAATTTATCTTGAATTACTTATATGATTGTGATCTTATTACATGTCAACTGTGTTAGTGTAGACCACAAGGTGTGGGAAATGTTTATTAATGTATAACAACCTACCATTTAAGACGGGTATGAGTCAATCTCACCTATATTGTGGACCTTCCTGATGAGCTCAAAGTGGTTAACTAAAACCTATTTGGACACTTTTCTGAGACTGTAAGCGTACAGCATAGCAGAAGTTCTTGCATACAATCCAAGGTGTGTTTCAAAGCTATTGGGTGGCAGCTGAGGGAGTAACCGACAATGAGTAAATCACTGTTTACAAAGTCCGGTTCAATGGTAAGGGTGTCCAATTTCTACCTCCTCGAGTATGTACGGGTGTAAACTGTTTATCATCGCAAACGGTTTATCCAAGAGATCATGACAGGTTTTTCTACTTTGTTATGCTTTTCAGAACCAAGCAAGTGGGTAACTCAAACCAATATAACACGTTAGTGTAAGAATAGCGAGACAGCTCCGAGTGTCACTTCATACTCTTGTCAAGGGAAACACGTGAACTTGATCAGACGGATTGTAGGAAATTGGTTGAAACACAAGTGCAAAAAATTTCCATGCATCGGATAAAGGAGGTACCAGTACATCATAAAAATGGGGCTGATATATAACTGTCGAACAATGCATGGCAACTAACCTCGTGTAAAGATTTAAAATCTATATAGAAATACTCACCATCCACTTAGTTCACTCATAATCAGGAAGTTGCTAGCTCTGATATAATAGTTTAATGCACATCAGATACACCAGGACGATATGCTATGTATTACAGTAATGAGTTCAGCGCCAAAGAATGATTGCGTCGTTAATCACAAAATTTATAGATGCTCAACATCATATCTACTGGTGCAAACGGTCTTCCATACAATAGGTATATATACTTGTGGTCATGCTTATATGGTCACTTAGTTGAAGTGTTTTCACTTGCTTGAAGAAAGTCGAAAAAGTATTTTTTTTCCAACTTAATCGTTTATTTCACAACGGAACTTTGTTTGCAACCATATTTCCAATTCAGTATGCTACCCTTGGCACTGTTTAACAGTGAAACCCGAACCATAGTGGAGTCTGGAACTTTCATTCTCATACTAAGCTACATTTCCATTCCTGTAATATTCTTAATAAATATAACCTACTTGTCGTCTGTTTGAATCAGTATATTACTTCGTTCCCCCCTGCCTTGCTTACTGCTTCAACGTGGTCGTTTTATCGTGGTATAACTGAAGCAACATCCTTCTAGCGCGCTACAAGAAACGGATTCACTGGAGTTTCCCTGTCGTTCAAAGACGAAGGTCACTCAACCCACTTTGAATGTAATACGATGGAACCTATTTTGAACAGTTACAGTGTCATTGTTAATAGCCTCGTCAAGTTGTTGAGTCATTTCTTTTTCCACTAGATCATATTGTCACGCAACTGCCTATTAGTCAAACCCGGTTTGCCGTAGAGAAAAAAACGGATAAAGTTCGTTTGCAGTTCAACTGTGCACTGCGATCAGACAACACGAAAACGCTCCACGTGGTGTATATCCTTTTGACATTAGAAACCCCACAGATAAATACAGGCATAAAAACCCACTAAGACGTTTCACAAGGTGTCTGGCACATTGTTTTGGTTGATCATTTATGCTAACTTCATACGCGTTATTTATGTTACTGCCATTATTGTTTTTGTTTTATCTATGCTTGTAAACAGTCGGCCGCATTGACTGCCAGAAAAATGTTTGACCCTAAAGGGTCGTGTCAATACCACGTATTCCAAAGAATCGAACTCGCAACCCGTGAATAAGCGTCAGATGGTTTTCAACTGGGTTGGAGGTTGCTGTCAAGGTTATTGACAAAGGTCACGGGCAACACTTCCACTAGTCGTTAGACTTCTTTTTAAAACGAAATGAAACTGATTAGCCGTTTGTGGCATGTCGGCAAACGCACAAGTATCCAACACAGCTGACGAAGGGACGTGGATTAGATTCGCCTGCCTGTGCGATGTTGATAAAACTCAGCAAGACCGAAACGACTGTCCACCTCCTAGCTGGTGGGTATCGTGATTGAGGAAGCCCTACCTAGCCCGATCTGGGTGACGTGATGGATGCTTGCTTGTTTATAACCCTGGGCCATAAATGACCAATTTATTTCAGCCTATCAGAAAAGAACAACAGACAGGTAAATTGTCAGTTGTGTAGCTAAAGCTGAATGTTAGTAACTGGACTTCAGGACTGCGCGCGATATGTTTTGAAACTGCTTACCGTACCCCAACTTGAGATAACTTTACCAATGTGGCACTAGTAAACTTCTGCTGAACGCTTTCTAATACCGCAATCGACAATGGTTGTTTCAGACTAGTAATAAATTACATATCTGAGTTAGTGAATGACAGAACACCGTTCTGAGTGATTGCTCACAGTAGACACCCGTAACAGAGGTAATTACAATCCATTTGCATAAATCTGACCAGAGGATATTAGTCAGTGGTTTGTATTTTATTGCGAATGGGTTTCCTGTTCCTGAACAAAATGACTTTCGACGTTAACTGCGCATAACTTGGAGTATCACGTCCATCCGATTTGATAAAACCAGTGCTGGTTAGTAGGTGGATGATCTTGTCTACTTAAAATGACAGGTTCTCTTAAATAAGTTCCAGACAAGAACTAATGGGAGTAATCCGCAAAAGAGCTTCCGAATAGGCATTTTCTATGTTGTGAATAAGCAGGTGGAGCTAGTTTTTGATGGAACATGGGCACAATGAATACGGGGTATTTTTTTATCTACTCACACAGATACTCGTGCTTCATCCATTTTTCATAGTTATAGACTGCAGAATGCACTGAGGTTACCACGAGCAAAAAAAGATATTATGATCGTGATGTTGAGTGAACGCCCATAAACAACTTTGCTCCAAAAAACGAAAATGACGACCAATGCACGTGATGTGCGAAACATCATTATCAAAGAGATGGAGTACACTATCTGGCACATTATGAATTATGGCGGTGCAGAAGTTGAGTGGTTTTTCTTGAAAAGCATACGGAAACTACGTGTATACTGATTGCCAGAATTGCACATAAACTCTCTTGATAGCAGACACGCCGGTTGCGCCTTTTCAGATGTGTATTTCTTAAGTAGCCGGCAGGAATAAATAACTCACCGATGCTATTGGCGTCTTGGTAAACATCGATACGTTATTTGTGACTTATGTCAGTCGTTCATTCAATCAATATTAGTCAACTGTCATCACAGTCTGGTTTTATCAGTCACTGACTGTCGGAACCGTTATCAGTGTTGTATTTGCGCTCTATGTTACTATAAAAAGTTTTTCAATTCAAACATTATGGAGTGTGATCAAAGAAGACACACTCACTCTTTTCAGTTTATTAGATACACCAGTAGTAGTCCGTGTACGAACTCAAAGGATAACACTTTCCGTTTTAAGAAAGTGTATAGGATATATTCACGTTTTTTTTGAATGCGTTTGACAGTTGCCAGCTTTATTCAATTGCCGATCATCTTTGGTGTTTTTTTCGTCAGTTTATTGGATTGCATGAAATTACGTTGGACAAGACGAATATAAGAAATAACAAAATCGTCCACATATCCGAAATTTCATAACATGAACAAAACATTTTAACAGTTTCAATCTCCTAAGTCCATAACCTCAGCAGCATGATTTTGGAATTTCTATCAAGTAACGAGGCCTGATAATTAGGAAATCAGTTTTTTGAAAACATGTTCTTACTTAAGTGAAACATTATGCGCAACGCTGTGAAGATTTTTCATAACTGATTATTTGCAATTATTACAATTCTTGTTACTTTGTTAATAGTCGTTCGCTTTCATTTATGATTCGAAAGGTCCGAAAACGAATTACACTCTCATACTGGACATTATACATCGGCTATAACCCTGAAGGATCAAATCATTATACGCGCGAAATATAGATAGAAAATATCCGTATGACAAGTTGCCGTAGGTTAAGTCGTTAACGTTACGGTCGAAAATGTTTAACGCAGTCTTTCAGTCCACCAAGTAACACGTCATACAAGTCCGGGACGAGGTCCAGACCACTACTGAACAGATTGCTTTT
>JTDE01003038.1:0-19511 GCA_014338405.1 Paragonimus skrjabini miyazakii | reverse complement strand
GAGTGCAGGCCACTGATTGTGGATGGGTAGCCGGGTGATAGACTCAAAGAACCGGGTGTGGAGGTTCAGCTGTTCGAGAGTTCTGGCGAAATCTTTTGCCATCGTACTCTCAGTTTCACTTGTAGTGATCCGAACGTAATTTTAGTTGACTGCGGCCAGAATCAACAATCATGTGTGGTTTTCTCAAACACACTTTACAGTGTTTCGTGGAATTTCTGTGAAGAAATGCAGAACGGTCACGTGCATTTTAAATCTATAAGAAGGGTGACTTTCACAAAGTTTAGTGACGTACATAATATAATATATCGTTAGAGATCAATGTTAACTGAAAGTGTACGGCCAATTTCGTGATTGTCGCCACTCATCTGATTTGTGTCCCTAGTTAGCATCAGTCACATATCCTATTAGAGAAAATTGAAATACTGCATTCTCTGGTGAACCTGAATAAGACCATGCGAGGACGGAAATCACTTGATGTTCTGTGGAGGAACATATAGTACATTCGAATGTACGAAATGCTACTCCAGAGAACACCGCATGATTTATGTCTTCCCATAGTTTTGCTAATGTTCGTCACGGGAACGAACTGTTTCAAATTTCTTCAAGGAAGATTCCCAAAATATATTACTAGCAACCTTGGCAACCTTCTCCGTCCCAAGTAAAAGTTGGTCACCAACCGACTACGTATTCAGTTACCCAAATTATGCTTGTCCATTTGTCAGCTTTCACGTGATTTTGTCGATAAACTACGGTCATGTAGGCTGCGGCCGAACGACTTTAACATCAGGCGGATTAAACTCAGTGTCAAATTGTAACTGCGAAAGGAAAGGTTGTGGCCTATTGCGAATAATCAATCAACTATTTGTGGAGTCAATCAGGATTTTTGTAGTTCTGCAACGTACAAAAACATACGCGCTAAAACCGGTTGATGATTCACTATGTCCCGTTACAAGCATGCCAACGTTTCCTGAAGATTTGGATAAATATATAACTGACCTGCCATCAAGATCGTTTTTGCACACTTTAATGGAAGCCTCCTCTGCTGGACCGAAGTTGGTCAAAATTTGGGTTACTTGTCCAGTTTGAAAATCTTTACGATTAACTTCAGCAAGCCTCCCCAACGTCCGAGGAAAATCAACAGCTGTCGAAAGCAAAATTAGTGGATGTTGCCTACCGACGTCAACATTTCAAGCAGAATCGCCACAACCAACTAACATTAGCAAGCCTGTGAAACTTAAAAAAATTAAGACGGGATGAGAACTTGATGGTGTTAAGTCTGGAAAATGAAATTCTTAGTGTCACTCACAAGTTTTTGCTTAACAGCATACAAGATTCGGAAAAGAAAATTTGCCGTAATTCTGGAAATTTGAATGAAAATGGCTCAATTTCTGTAGCTCAATGCAAGCTAAGAAAGCCAGTGGGCATACGCAGGCCGCTTATGTACGGACTGCTCAAAACCCTCAAACCCAACGTTCTACTTCGGCCCATTATGTACTTGTGTAACGGACCGCAGCGTAAATAAGCCTGTGAACCAGCTGATTTATCTGCACTAATTATGAGACAATTCAGTATACATAGTCTGTAGGATAGTTTCGGAATGGTCAGTTGTATTGACAGTTCAGATGTCCAAGATAAACCGACATGTTCATTCGATATGACGTCTCTGTTTAATAACATTTCGCCTCATGAACCAGTTGATAGCATTTAAGAATTTACTGCAGGCAACAGTTTCTCCTTTCCCATCTGCATGATTAGACTGAGATCGTTAGTACCTTTGCGTACACATAGTGTGAATTCTAATTTCAATGGGTATAGTTTTTTGACAAGTTAACGGGGTTGCAACTGACAGTCAACTGGATCCGATCCTTATTTACAATGCGCGAACCCGGCTTTTGGACAAAACAATTGGAAGACGAACACTGGAAGATACTAGCATTTCGTATTGACTCGTCACTATAAAACAAACAATAATATGGAAAATGTTCAATTGAACGTGTACAGTAATTGAAGGGTATGAACAAAGAACTCATCAACAACATCCGAAACGTCCATTCGTCTGATCTGAATGATACGCGCTGCAACTTAGGCCCACGACAATCTCAGGTTCACAGATGATTGTTTTTTTATACACAACACGGGTTTAAATCGGTTTATCGCGACGACTGCATCAACCGTGGGTTGTGGTAACGTACTATGATTGCGAATGCTGAGATCAAGTCTAGGTTGCAGCCAGTTAACAGGATGTGTCGCCCGATCGACGAAGCTGAGGGCTTACGATTCTCAAAGACTACAAAACACACGGTACAAACAGAGCGAAGAATTAGCGATCAGTAATCCATTGGGCCCCATCTCGCTAACTTTTTCATACTCATGATAGAAGGGTATTTTATTGATATCACCTCACCATTATCATAATACGGACGCTATATAGGTGATACTTTTGTCTTTTCAAAAAGTTAGGAGCTATCCAAACAGTTTGTCCTGCCGTTCATCCCAACCTCAAACAGAGTCCGGTGAGAGTCTGCCTTACTTGAACATCACCACTAGAAGGACTGACTTATCAATAAAAACTGTAGAATCTACTGGAAGCCAACATGGTCTGATCAGTGTACTCATACCACTAGTTTCAACTCAGTGAGCCATAAACGGGATGTAGTTAGAACATTGTCCCCCATAGCATGTCTCATTTACTCGTCCGACCTGAAAATGCTTAAGACAACTCTGGAGAGTAATGGATGCTCCACAATCTTTATTCAGCTCCCAGCGGGCGGAGGCCCAAAAGCAATAAGAATGATGAGATCCCAAGAAATGAGTATATATTGAGCTACCCTTCAATGGGGTATCGTGACGTTGCGAACATTGCAACGAACCGCTTCGTTGAAATAGACTTACAATGCTGTCGAAGTGAAGCTCTCTCATCAGACTCGCAGGTTACTTGTGCCTACAACCAAAGAAGTTCGACCTATTGGCGTCAAATCACATTGTGATTAAGGAGAAAATCACATGGGCAAAATAGACAGTTCATTGATCTCAAGAATGAAAAATACACGTACATAAGTGGGTTCACAAACACGCCTCTTAACCAGACACTGTACTAACAGAGAATCGTAAGCCCTCAGCTTCGTCGATCGGGCGACACATCCTGTCAACTGGCTACAACGTAGACTTGATCTCAGCATTCGCCATCATAGTACGTTACCACAACCCACGGTTGATGCAGTCGTCGCGATAAACCGATTTAAACATGTGTTGTGTATAAAAAAACAATCATCTGTGAACCTGAGATTGTCGTGAGCGCAAGTTGCAGCGCGTATCATTCAGATCAGACGAATGGACGTTTCGGATGTTGTTGATGAATTCTTTGTTACTACCCTTCAATTACTGTACACGTTCAATTGAACATTTTCCATATTATTGTTTGCTTTATAGTGACGAGTCAATACGAAATGCTGGTATCTACCAGTGTTCGTCTTCTAACTGTTTTGTTCAAGTCTCTGAATGGATATAACTTTTACTTTTTAAAATGGATAAAACCAGTGTTGTGCAGACGCTACTTAAATGCTCTTGTAGCTATTTTCTAGTAATGTATTTCGGAGGATTTCAACATAGGCATTTTAAGAAAAGCCCAGTCAGAACGACTTTCCGGACAGCCGGGATGATTTGCGCAGAAGTCTATCTATAGCCATGGTTAAGCTTGTTGACGGATACATTGCATGCCAAGAGCTATTCCGTTCAATTTATCAGAAAGTACAACATTATCTCAAAGGTAGAAGTAACGACGGTACCGAAGAGGACGGTGTATCTAGGACTCTTATCTCTAGAGGACAGCTTATCAGTAACGACGAGGAATCGCTTAGCGGCCGCTGTATCCAGGACCTATAATGCCATAAAAACGTGCGCAGTACAACGAAAAACAGCTCTACCAGTTACGAACAAACAGTCCATGTATTTCACATCCCACTGTTCATAAACTATTTATGTAGCTCTAACATACGAAGAATAAACCGGCAACTGGCTACTCGTATCAAACAGCATGTGTTCAACAGGCTGTAAACTCAGTTAGAAACGCTTGGTTCCTGTACAGCTATCGACAGACGGCGCTCGGCTTCATCAGTTGCAAGGAGCAGAATCCAAACAGAACACAGTCAACGTTTCTGCAAATTGACAGTGTCTTGATCACCGATGTTGGAGTGATACACAACATCTGACTGATAATTATTTTGAGTAGACAGCATCGCTTTTGAATCCTATGAACCAATCTTCCTTTCACTAGATTTAAGTATATGGTTGCCGTATCTCGCTTATTATATTGCTCAAGAGTCAATATCAGGCTGGTGTCAAAATACTTATCCACCGTCAATTCGCTTCAGTTACCACAAAACCGTGGTAGTTTCAAATCTCCCGATTTTTCATCGCTCAATACTATCTTAATCTTTGTAGACGGCAAATAATTAGAGTACTGCAACTCGCATAAACTTCCGCTTGTTCAACCAAAAAAATTAACGTGCAGTCAAGTATCACAAGCAATTATTTGAAAACGCTGATAGTCGCAAGATGTAGAAATCGAGGAGCATTTCACTCTATGAACCGAAACATACTCACTCTGAAAAAGAATATTTCGGAAATCTGTTCTCTCTTTTCCGGTATGCAGTTTACGGCTACATTTAATCCTATATTTGTATCTGTACGTTTTCTTACTCTCTTGGTCAAAGTGAAACTGAAAGTGAAAAACGAACGCGAAGCTTTCTGTCGGGTTTCGGTTGCCAACCGAAAATATCTATGTCTTACTATGGGTTTTCACGAAAACATTCCAACGTCAAAACCATCTGACGTGAGGTTCGGCTAAACACACATTCAACAGCTCATCAGGAAACCTCTCCTATTCCGGTGGGGTTGGTGGTCAGCCCCAACATACTGTTCGCTGACACCGAGTGCATGCGCACGGCAAGTCAATTGGCTGGTTCCGTTGTTTTAGCCACTGTGGTTCACACTCAACTGCCCGTGATTGTTGACACACTTCCCGACGTTTGAAAAACAATAAAAGATAGGGAACCATTGATTAAAAATTGATAAAGTACAATATGATATGCCCTCAGCGGTGTGTGCCAGTCTGGCATTTTTTCAACAAACGATGGATGATGATACCTGTGTTCTTCTACTAAACAGGTTCACGAGTCAGTAAAACAATGGCTGTAACTAACCACATTTCCGTAGACCCTAATGTAAGTCTGGCTGTTTTCTACGTATTGACTCTTCACCTTCTACAAGTGAAAAGTCATAGACCATCGACTGTAACAAGAATGGCTGTCTGGTCTCTCAAGTGATCAATGACCAAGTCGTTTACGCAGATATTTAGGCCTTTCACTGTGGGTTAGTTTTTGTACGGTTTGCTGGATGTTGTTGATGGTGTTTTAAGTTAAGGCCAATCATGAATAGTTGTTTGCCCAGGGAGTATTCGTGAACAGAGTGGAAATAATTATTCAGGACATCGCTTCAGGAGATCCTGATACCTTGTGATGGCTGTACTCAGCAATCTGGTCGACTGACAAGAGCCTTAGAGCCTTTTGTTAGCAGTCCATCTTGGAGCCGTTGTGGTATTCATGCTATCTGACATCATTCTTCAAGGTTTGAATGGCAAAGCTTCCGCTCAATTCGACCCAGTTTTACGACTGCTGCTGCTGATGGAATGTACCATCAGTCGTTTTTAGGTTTTCCTGGAAAGCGTATTGACCTGTCAGACTTCAGGAGAATATGGACATATGGCTAGAAGTTACGCGCAAACTTATAAAGGTGTGCAACTGATCGGTGGTGTGAGCAGGTCATTGGAAAAGAAAATTAACAAGGCGGCTGTACTGATTGTCAACCGTTGTTTTACTGGTGAATTATGAGCACAGTCATTTCCAGTTCCAGTGAAGTACAGCCACAGAGAGAATAAACAGACAATATTGTCGATTACCTGACTTGGACGGAACATGAAAAGCGGCCCGGCCTTCGACCTCTGCTCGCTGCGCTTTTGTTTGCATGTGTTTGTTTTTACTCTTGACTAGGTACACGACATGTGCTGATTGGCATTCTTAAACACGTCCCACTTGCCAAAGATCCTTCTGACCAAGCATCTTGTTCCAAACACTGTACATGACTTAGCAAAACAGAATAGCACAACTGTTAATATCGGATATCAGAAAATACAGACTTTTCGTTGAATAATGATTTAATTGTTTGTGCATGCATGACTCTGTTTATGGGACCACAATTCTCGCAAAATATCCCAATGTTTTCTGCCCTACGTCTTTCATTTACCAGACTACTGATGACGTGATCCACGTGTACAAACTCCCACCTTCCAACTGACCGAATAGTTGCCCGGGTACTGACTCAGTCATCTTTAACGAGCAGTATGGGAATATCCGTACGATCACTGAATCGGCGCTATCGATTCTATAGGAACACACCACTCTATTCGGCTTTCTGAAATGTAGTCATGGCGTATCTGTCAATCTTCAACACTCCAACAGATTGCCTGATTTTTGCCTTTGACGGTTAGCTTGCTCATTCCAAGATTATTCTGCTGTCCATTGGAAAACTGACTAGTTAAACGAAGGGTATTCAGTAAAGTACAGTCGATCGACCTCTTACTTAGACGTAGCCTGAAACGACAACATACACTCCGGGGGAGCAAATATTCAGCCAGTATACGTGTACAGGTACGATGTGTTCTGACTGATATCGGTCAGGTTTTCATATCAGGTCCGGAGTAAGCCCACTGAAGATAACTGACCCCTTCCTATTTGCTCACAAGTTAATATTGTTGTAAGCGCAATCACTTCAACATTAAGCCGGGAATTTTCAAACAGTAGATCATATTTTCCAGCTGCTCAAAAAATAATCGTATCCAAAAGATCTGAAGAAGTGATAAGTGCGGTCATTCTGAACCTGTGGTTGAGTTCATTTCTTAGGCAAATCCGGTTGACCCATAATGGTTTGATTGCAGACTCGTAATATCGGTTTAGTCGTTCCGTTGAACGACACGTCCCAAACTATCATGACTGTTACATATTTATATAGTAAATTGAAAACTTCATAAGCGTCATGTCAGTAAGCGCAAGGGTGGTCATGATATATACGAGGAGATAATCCAATACTGAACACAAAGTGTCTTTCTAAAGGATCTGGTCTCAAATGAATTGTGTGCTTTGTGGTTGGGAAGGTAAAGGTGATACCACAAATAATTAAATACACAAGTTATGGACAACGCGTCGTCGAAATTCCCTCTTATCTTCAGTGGTGAAAATAAAAATGCTATTGCATCAACTCAGCCGAAATATTTGGTTTTTGGCATGCCAAATTCAGGCCAAATACAATGCTTATAATCATTGTTAAGACTTCGTACTGTGATCACTGATAGAAGGAAAATCTAGGTTTAGTTTGAAATTACAGACGAGGTATATCGAAGTCACTTTGCGTGCAATAGTGACCGCATGCCATGCCAATGTGAAGCGTCAGATACAAGAAGCTTGGGTGGACAGGGTCATGATTCGTAGACAGGTTCCAGCGGTCTCTCAAATCACCCAGCACGACATCATATGACAGAAATGGGGACATGTTTTGGTGGTTGATCAGCCTAATTTAGAAGCCCCAAGTGACTTTTGTCCAGCGTCATATATACCGACCGAATATGCATTGAATACCACTCGCTGCTCTGCCGTTGCCAATCACAATGGCGTTGCTTACTTACTTCGTTTTGTAACCGATCAACCCTGTTTCAATTGAATTGAATGCAAAATTATTCTTTGCTTTTGTGTTGAAAAGTCTAGCGTGAGTGAAACAAATAAATGTACATCGGTCTGTGCCGATGTTTGTTTCAGGAGGGACTTCACTGTTTTCATAACTAGGCTCAGTAAGAGGAACAATCCTCTTTACATGTGAACATCAGCTTTATATATGCTAAGAGAAACCAGCGCGCCAATCGTATACCTTTTAGAGGACAACTAACAAGAAAATTCGGTTTGAACTGCCCGTTCTGATAGTCATCACATCAATGTTGAACAGCCGGATGGGTGCACCAAACGGTATCACGACGACTGCGGGATTTCAAACTAACAATTAATCGTGTTCCAAGTGAACTTTTGAAGGCATGAGTTATGACAAATTTTATATATTAACACTTTCATTCGCATCATTAAGTCGGTTTGTTTCGGTATGTGAAAAACGACCTCAAACAGATATCACACCATAATAAGGTTTTGATTGTGGGGACAGTCGCTTGACACTAACATCACGTGATTTGAAAATAGGTTTTGAAACTTTCCACGGAAGTGAATTATTTACCACTGTAAAGCTACAACACTGATCAGTGTTATCCTCATGGCTGTCAATCCGTCCGTGCAAATTCATCCAAGCAAAATATAAATACATACACGTTTTTCACAAGTCTTGTTCACTTGTTTTCCAATATTTGAACAGAATCCTTCATATTTAAAGTGCAGACTAGTAATGTCGCCGTCGTTCCACTCCGTAACACTTGCTCAGATAAGTTAGTCCGTAGTTATGATTAATGATTTAAGTCAAGCAAACTTATTTCAGACTGTGCTTGCCTTGAGGACGTTGCGAAGTGTTTCACATTTTCCCACTAATCAGACAGGTTCTACAACTGTTTAAATGTACAGCAGACCGGCCCTTTTTTTCTTGCTTTCATTATCAGCCGTCAAGGTCGATATGCCGGTTGTGTTGTTGGATATACAGCTGGTGAAAAGTAGAGAAAGCGCAATCAACTTCATTTAGGCTTACATTGGTAAATATAATTTGGTGGGAAGAATGTCATGTTACATGATCCGATGCACAACGAGAAATTCGATTACAATATGTCAGTATACCTTCTCATTGAAGTATAACTCACACAGAAAGTACAGGAGGAACGTCCTCTATTAATAATCGGTAGTCAACTTGTATTCAAATACATAGTTCCTTCAGCTGGTTGGAAGAAATGATGACGAAAAACCACATTTCCTTTTATGCGGCAGAATTAAAGCAAAACACCGAAACATATTTCTGCAGAAATCCTGAGCGATATATATATGCTTTGTATCCGATGTAACAAGTTCCAAACAAGAAATGTGCTTGATTCAAAAGTCTACCTATATTTTGCAGCGTTTCCAGGGTGCTCACAAAGTCATGAGCAAACCAAAAGCAGTTAATATTTGTTTACTAGGCTTAGATAGTTCACGGCTCTTTCTTTTGCCTCACTTCAGCTCTACACACATTCAACTTCCATATTTTGACACAAATTTACCACAGTAAGTGGCAATCCTGCCACACTATGTAGGGAGGAATTAAAAAAGGTATTATGGGATATTAAAGTGATAGAAAGACGTACAAGAATAACAAATGACACTGATTCCCACAGAGCTTCACAACTTGGATCCCGTGAACTACTAGTCTTGACCATATTGAACATCCTTCTGAACCAAAAGTGTTCGCTGTAATCTGACCCCAGCCTGGACGCTGAAAATGCCGTACTGAAACAAGTTGCTTTGTCCTTGTCTTTTTACTCCGAACCTACGCAAAAGCTGGCCACCAGGCTACCACCTACAACCTAATCCACAACTTGCAAATAAGGCACGGTACTGCAGGTGGTGAGTTGGTATTCGTAAGATATAGTCAAGCCACCGGTGCCCGCGATATGAGAGCAGCTTGTTCAGGGGTCGACATAGTTTAGCCGTTCCCTAGACAAAACGGCAAATTTTACCACTGCTTGTATGAGGTTTCCAGCAAATGCCACCAATGGTCCGGTGACACCAATGGTCGAGAACGTATTCTTTGTAGACATTCCACGAGGGGCTGTACCAGGTTTCGCAGGCGCGTTATAGGACCGTTGCTACAGTAGCTCTATGCAATCCACTTTTCACAGAAGGACTGAGATCATACTGACACCACAGATTACATAATTTGGCGGAAGTGAACCGAGTCTTACCTGTACGAGTTGTGATTTTACCATATATCTCATGAACACTGATACGGCTCCTATGGTACAGTAACTTCTCAACTACCTCCAAAATCCCGCCAACACTGAGGAGAGCAGATGATAAAGCTTGCAACAGCACCTTGCACTCAGTAAGTGCAAAAATCTTACCTAATTGAGGAGCTGAGGCCTTCAATCTACCTAGCATAATCTGCGCTCATTATAAATCCGTATGCATCAAGGCGATGTCTTCTGTAAGCTCTATCCTGAAGCCGAATGCCTAGGAACAGTTTCATAACATTGTATCGACCGTCTGTCATGGCACACACGACAATCTTGTTTACTTGCCTCACTTGGGATTCTGAGGATTGGCAATACGGTGCTATGAGCCCTAACCTGGCCCAGGGTCCGACATCCTTCTTTGACATGCAGTTTCAGAATGCGGCTCTGCCAACTGATTCGAAGAACCATCCGGTGTCCAAAAGACAGTTGTTGGCTCACCGTGTGGACTGCAGAGTTCAGACATTTGCAGGATTGTGTATATATGATCAATGGAGCTACATCTTGGGCGAAACTCAGTTTACTACCCATGGATATGCTGTTCGCGCGTTTCACTGGGTTTCCAAATACATTGTCTGCAAGCAATTACGGCTAACTGGGAAGCAGACTGATTCCTCACTGGTTTGCACACAAAGTGTGCAAACTTTTCCAGGGAACAAGGGGGCTGTGAACCAAACTCCAGTCAACTGGAATTACTTCACGGACTTACGCTGCCGGAGCAAAACGGGCAGGTCTTTTACAGCAGGAAGGAGTTCCCCTGGGTCAGAGTCTTATGACGTTTTAGAAACTTGATCTCAAGTGAAGATTCCTGTTGTGAAAATCTACTCGGTTCACCTCCTATCCAAACCGCGGCACAATGGAAAATCTAAAAGGAGGCCAATCCATATGTCGCGTTAGAGATACTACATCAGGATTAGACAAACATTATCAGTTTTACGCCTTCTGTTATCCGTTTATTTCTTTGTTCTGTATTGCACAAAATAACGTTTAATTTGTGACTATGTATTTGCTAATACGACCGGCTAATTATAGACTGTGATTTCTCTACTACTGTTTTACATCCATAAATTTGGCTTCTTGTCTCATGAGTAGCAACTACTTGCTGCAACCAGTCCGGTCCTCTCCTTATTACTTGCATGGTAAGTTTCATTTTGAGTACGATTTCTAGGGCTATTCGAAGTTCTTAAGTTCGAGTATTACACTTCCATTTCTGATTTCGAGAAATTTCGATAAGCCAAAGAGTGCATGCAAAGCTCGGAGACTCAGTTAGTGATATAGGTCGTCAGTTAAACTGATGTTGGAACTGTTTTGTTCAGCGTACCAGGCTCTGTTGTAGGTTGTGCATAGATTCGATATTGGTGTCGCAGATTGCCTTGCCTACACCTGGCTTCCTGCTACTCATTTTTCGGAAGAGGTGGGAAACTTTCGGGAGTTCTTGGTAGCAACGGTTTGCCTTGTCTCATTGGCGTGTTGTATCTACCGGACCTTGCGATCCTCTGGTAATTGCTTCCGGAGTTCACAGCAATTAGTCTTGCGAAATGATTTCTACTCGCGATTAAATCGCACTTTTCAGATATCGTCACGAAGTTCGAATTACTCAGCGGTTAACAGCTGAGTGAACGTTAGTATCAAACGTGGCAACATCATACTTGTGCAATGTATACCGTATATGCGCCCAGTATACTGCAGTGTCGTCTGGTGGGTGGAGGTGTAGACTAGATGGAAGTGCGCTGTGGTAGACATGGAACGATTGTGTTCATACTAGTCTGAGTGCGTCAGTTGTTGATCGACAACAAAGTAACTTCTCAGCAGGGTGCAGTACGAACTTGATACATGGTCGAAAGTCACAAATATGTACCAGGCTAAATTACATTAGTGGAAATAAGCACACAACCGATAGATGAGGACTATGTAGTCAGTCTGTGCCTTGAAATGACTTGGCGCCAGGTGGCAAACTAACATTTACAACGCCGAACATAAGTAATTGTCAGAAATAAACTTTTATCATCACAGAAGTGCAACAAACATTCACTTGTCTGTTGGGCGGAAAATGTTAAAGTGTGGGTCATCTGAGTCACCGCAGTTAGCACCTGGCTCGCTTCCTTCAGCGTTTTATTCTCCGGCTGGGTCAAATAATTGCGACAGAATCATAAGACAATATTCATAGATAATATACTTTCATACGTCCACGGGTATCGGGACAGAATACTTTACGGTTGCTGAGACCGAAACAGGAGATTGGTGTGTAGGGCCTCAGTCTCAGTCTGTGGCTCAGAAGAAACCTAAGTCACAAGGTAGAAGGGTAGGTCGGAGAATTTTAGTTTTTCTAGGGCCGGTGACCAACACCGGATCAGCTTGTATGCCTTTGGGAGGAATTCCATACACCTCAGATGCTCACTGCATCTTGGATGAGATTGCCACAGAAGCAGCCCAGAGTTCTGAAGAGTCACTGAAGAAAGGTTAATCTGGTGTTCCATATCCGTTCAGTCCATTAGACCGAGATCAACGGGACTGTTATTCCACTTAGCCAATTTGGCTAACCTACGCCTCCTATGGCTTCTAGCCATTCAAGCTACCCAGTACACCTCTGGTGCCTTTTAGAGCCAGCACCCACCATGGTAATTCGTATGCCTCCTCCGGATTCATCCATACTTTGGGGAGACCAAAGATGTTCCTACACTATGCGGATAGCACGCTGAATGGACGACATGCGTTCTAGAATGTCATGTACTCTTCTATGTCGGGGCAACATACGCCAAGTTGTAGTGCCGCCAAACACGTTACGTGGCATTTTTAAGAAGCCCAGCTGATATTTATGATTTCAACGCGCTCCGCTAGTACAACCGTTCACAGTTCGCGATTTCTTCTTCACCGGAAGAAACCCGCTTATTTCACAGTTAGCTTCCACCTGGAAAACTGTTCACAAATCTACAGCCTTTGAATGCATTCATTTATACTTGGTCAGCCCACCAGTTAAACTGGGGACAAGGCGACAAGATGTAATATGGACAGTTTTTTCAATAAATTACTGCAGTACACTTTGCATTCGAATAGAGAAGCGAGGGACAGCTCGTAATTTTGAGAGTCACTTGATCATTCACCAAAGAGCCTAAACGATTTCAGAATTTGGGACAATGTTCGAAACGTTCAAAACATTATGTAATAAAGCGAGCTCAACACATAAAAGTCTCGGTTGGAAAACACTGTTTCATTGATTTCAGCACCGCTTTTCTTATGCTTAAACCGTAGGGCGTTTGACGAGATAAGTTTGTAATTTTCCACTTTTTCATAAAAATAAATGTTAATCAACGTTACGCATAATCCTGCGTTCCTTTTTCAGATGGCTGTTGTAATGGTCCTGTATGTGGGCTGGATTTAATTTGAAATCACTTGGTTGACCTTCGAGACCACACGACTAAGTATACACCATACCCAAAGTAAACTAACTGACCATGTGGATTACAGCTCATAAGTTCTTGGGTTGTTTCAAGGGGCAGAATGATTTTGGTTATGCGTCCTTTTATCTGTAATGTTCAAGGAGGCTGAACTGAACGGATCACACATACACCAAGTAGACGAAGTAGGTAGAATGTAAACAAATGAATGAAGGTGCTGGTAGGTAGTCATAACACAAACACTGAAACACATTAAACGAAGGATCTTTTCGAAAGGCACATGATCTAACGTGTAATAATGGATTGGAAGGTGACTTGCAAATTCTTTGTACAGGTTTACTCTCATCTCTGTGACGATCGAGTAAAATTTCAAAGCACAACCTATTCAGCTTTTGCTGCGGAACTGAGCAGTGGTTCGGTGGGACTAAACACTGAGTGTTAACCAGTTCGGTCTAAAACAATTCAGCGAATGATTGGCTGGTTGGAATATGAAGATGAATCGAGGCAGAAAGATTTCTGGATGGGTGGTTCGTCCAATTTTTAAGCTGAATACCACCCGTGACTGATCAGAGCCCTCGCGTACAAATATGCCTTTCGGCTCACCCACTTTACAAGAAAGCGCCAGAATGGTTTTGCTTTTACTAGAGCTCATCAGTAGTACACATCATCATCTGGACCGGTATTCTTACTCCAGCCGTATTGTTTGGAAGACTAGCTTGTTAATGACAACCCCGATAAGCTCACGATACGCATGACCGGGTGATCATATTCAAACGTTCAACCACAACTTAGTGAAAATAGTGGTTTTCGGTTTTTGCCATGGTTGCTAGCATTCAAACGTTTGATCCCGAATTTCATTTGCACACCGATACGAATGATTTATTATCTCCAATGTTTCCGTAAGCAAACGTTTGGTGGTGAATGTGCATGACTGCATTTGCTGATAAGAACAATAAATTATTTTCCATCGACAACTGGTTTAGATAATTCAAGTCTGTCCGTTTGGCTTTCACATTCTCCACATACTCTACAATTCATCTGTTTCGAGTGGTAGGTTTACAATAGCATCAACAATCTAACGGTGGGCGGTACTTTAATAACACGACTGTTGAAGTGGGACTAAAACTAATCGTCGAACCACCTCAGTAAAAACCAATCGAGGCCATGACTGCTTAGCAGTTCAGAACGGACACTTCTGTGTGCGGCCTGGTGAAAATGAAGATAGCCATTCTTGCATTGAAAAACAGTCAGTAAACAGACAGTTTTCGAAAAATTTTAAACTTCGGCTGGTAAAATTAGAATAGCATTAAACAGCGAGTTATAAGTGTATTGATCAACAAAATACTGAAGGAGCAATGTCATTGGATAAATGACTAGCACTACTTCGCTGAGATTAGAGAACAAACGAAGTCAGTCCTCGGTACTCAATGTTAATCCGGCTGAGAAAGTGGGACAGGGACAAAGTGGATCACAAGTTGAGCGGCCGCGTTTTGCCACGGAAGTCCAATAGTTTGGGTGGACTGTTTGTGAACACAAATTCCGATGTTGTGGTCGGATTGCGACTGCCTCGGCGGTCAACATGGGACATTTAGATTTTTGCAACAAGGTGGCCGGAACCAGGTCGATGGTGTGAAATGCTCTCTTCGTCTCTGTGTGTCAGTCATAATCGATCAGGTGGGCCAGGATTAGTGAAATGGTGCTTTGTGTCGTCCCAGAGCGATCCTTCCAGACAAGCGCCTAGTACTGCGACCTATGCACACCGAACAACAGCAAAATTCCAGCCGATAGACCAAGAAAGAAGTAACATTATCAGGCACGTTATCTTTTAAATCCAGTGATACTGCCTAGTTTGAGTAAAATGTGACGATAGAGCTTGCGACATAGTAAGTCGTACTGACACTAACGATTTGGCACGAGGTTAACTCCGCCGACGCGTCCCCTTTGAAAGGCGAATATAAGTAGAATTTCGGATAGTTGTGAACAGTGGTGGTGTTGTTCGTGGCTCGGGTTGATGGTTTTGGTATTGGTATGTTCGCCGAGCTTGGCATTTAGGTTGCAAACGTTTCATTACCAAGCGAGGTGGCATCATCAATGCATGATCGTCTTAGCGTATAGTTTTTGAGCTCAAAAACTATACGCTAAGACGATCATGCATTGATGATGCCACCTCGCTTGGTAATGAAACGTTTGCAACCTAAATGCCAAGCTCGGCGAACATACCAATACCAAAACCATCAACCCGAGCCACGAACAACACCACCACTGTTCACAACTATCCGAAATTCTACTTATATTCGCCTTTCAAAGGGGACGCGTCGGCGGAGTTAACCTCGTGCCAAATCGTTAGTGTCAGTACGACTTACTATGTCGCAAGCTCTATCGTCACATTTTACTCAAACTAGGCAGTATCACTGGATTTAAAAGATAACGTGCCTGATAATGTTACTTCTTTCTTGGTCTATCGGCTGGAATTTTGCTGTTGTTCGGTGTGCATAGGTCGCAGTACTAGGCGCTTGTCTGGAAGGATCGCTCTGGGACGACACAAAGCACCATTTCACTAATCCTGGCCCACCTGATCGATTATGACTGACACACAGAGACGAAGAGAGCATTTCACACCATCGACCTGGTTCCGGCCACCTTGTTGCAAAAATCTAAATGTCCCATGTTGACCGCCGAGGCAGTCGCAATCCGACCACAACATCGGAATTTGTGTTCACAAACAGTCCACCCAAACTATTGGACTTCCGTGGCAAAACGCGGCCGCTCAACTTGTGATCCACTTTGTCCCTGTCCCACTTTCTCAGCCGGATTAACATTGAGTACCGAGGACTGACTTCGTTTGTTCTCTAATCTCAGCGAAGTAGTGCTAGTCATTTATCCAATGACATTGCTCCTTCAGTATTTTGTTGATCAATACACTTATAACTCGCTGTTTAATGCTATTCTAATTTTACCAGCCGAAGTTTAAAATTTTTCGAAAACTGTCTGTTTACTGACTGTTTTTCAATGCAAGAATGGCTATCTTCATTTTCACCAGGCCGCACACAGAAGTGTCCGTTCTGAACTGCTAAGCAGTCATGGCCTCGATTGGTTTTTACTGAGGTGGTTCGACGATTAGTTTTAGTCCCACTTCAACAGTCGTGTTATTAAAGTACCGCCCACCGTTAGATTGTTGATGCTATTGTAAACCTACCACTCGAAACAGATGAATTGTAGAGTATGTGGAGAATGTGAAAGCCAAACGGACAGACTTGAATTATCTAAACCAGTTGTCGATGGAAAATAATTTATTGTTCTTATCAGCAAATGCAGTCATGCACATTCACCACCAAACGTTTGCTTACGGAAACATTGGAGATAATAAATCATTCGTATCGGTGTGCAAATGAAATTCGGGATCAAACGTTTGAATGCTAGCAACCATGGCAAAAACCGAAAACCACTATTTTCACTAAGTTGTGGTTGAACGTTTGAATATGATCACCCGGTCATGCGTATCGTGAGCTTATCGGGGTTGTCATTAACAAGCTAGTCTTCCAAACAATACGGCTGGAGTAAGAATACCGGTCCAGATGATGATGTGTACTACTGATGAGCTCTAGTAAAAGCAAAACCATTCTGGCGCTTTCTTGTAAAGTGGGTGAGCCGAAAGGCATATTTGTACGCGAGGGCTCTGATCAGTCACGGGTGGTATTCAGCTTAAAAATTGGACGAACCACCCATCCAGAAATCTTTCTGCCTCGATTCATCTTCATATTCCAACCAGCCAATCATTCGCTGAATTGTTTTAGACCGAACTGGTTAACACTCAGTGTTTAGTCCCACCGAACCACTGCTCAGTTCCGCAGCAAAAGCTGAATAGGTTGTGCTTTGAAATTTTACTCGATCGTCACAGAGATGAGAGTAAACCTGTACAAAGAATTTGCAAGTCACCTTCCAATCCATTATTACACGTTAGATCATGTGCCTTTCGAAAAGATCCTTCGTTTAATGTGTTTCAGTGTTTGTGTTATGACTACCTACCAGCACCTTCATTCATTTGTTTACATTCTACCTACTTCGTCTACTTGGTGTATGTGTGATCCGTTCAGTTCAGCCTCCTTGAACATTACAGATAAAAGGACGCATAACCAAAATCATTCTGCCCCTTGAAACAACCCAAGAACTTATGAGCTGTAATCCACATGGTCAGTTAGTTTACTTTGGGTATGGTGTATACTTAGTCGTGTGGTCTCGAAGGTCAACCAAGTGATTTCAAATTAAATCCAGCCCACATACAGGACCATTACAACAGCCATCTGAAAAAGGAACGCAGGATTATGCGTAACGTTGATTAACATTTATTTTTATGAAAAAGTGGAAAATTACAAACTTATCTCGTCAAACGCCCTACGGTTTAAGCATAAGAAAAGCGGTGCTGAAATCAATGAAACAGTGTTTTCCAACCGAGACTTTTATGTGTTGAGCTCGCTTTATTACATAATGTTTTGAACGTTTCGAACATTGTCCCAAATTCTGAAATCGTTTAGGCTCTTTGGTGAATGATCAAGTGACTCTCAAAATTACGAGCTGTCCCTCGCTTCTCTATTCGAATGCAAAGTGTACTGCAGTAATTTATTGAAAAAACTGTCCATATTACATCTTGTCGCCTTGTCCCCAGTTTAACTGGTGGGCTGACCAAGTATAAATGAATGCATTCAAAGGCTGTAGATTTGTGAACAGTTTTCCAGGTGGAAGCTAACTGTGAAATAAGCGGGTTTCTTCCGGTGAAGAAGAAATCGCGAACTGTGAACGGTTGTACTAGCGGAGCGCGTTGAAATCATAAATATCAGCTGGGCTTCTTAAAAATGCCACGTAACGTGTTTGGCGGCACTACAACTTGGCGTATGTTGCCCCGACATAGAAGAGTACATGACATTCTAGAACGCATGTCGTCCATTCAGCGTGCTATCCGCATAGTGTAGGAACATCTTTGGTCTCCCCAAAGTATGGATGAATCCGGAGGAGGCATACGAATTACCATGGTGGGTGCTGGCTCTAAAAGGCACCAGAGGTGTACTGGGTAGCTTGAATGGCTAGAAGCCATAGGAGGCGTAGGTTAGCCAAATTGGCTAAGTGGAATAACAGTCCCGTTGATCTCGGTCTAATGGACTGAACGGATATGGAACACCAGATTAACCTTTCTTCAGTGACTCTTCAGAACTCTGGGCTGCTTCTGTGGCAATCTCATCCAAGATGCAGTGAGCATCTGAGGTGTATGGAATTCCTCCCAAAGGCATACAAGCTGATCCGGTGTTGGTCACCGGCCCTAGAAAAACTAAAATTCTCCGACCTACCCTTCTACCTTGTGACTTAGGTTTCTTCTGAGCCACAGACTGAGACTGAGGCCCTACACACCAATCTCCTGTTTCGGTCTCAGCAACCGTAAAGTATTCTGTCCCGATACCCGTGGACGTATGAAAGTATATTATCTATGAATATTGTCTTATGATTCTGTCGCAATTATTTGACCCAGCCGGAGAATAAAACGCTGAAGGAAGCGAGCCAGGTGCTAACTGCGGTGACTCAGATGACCCACACTTTAACATTTTCCGCCCAACAGACAAGTGAATGTTTGTTGCACTTCTGTGATGATAAAAGTTTATTTCTGACAATTACTTATGTTCGGCGTTGTAAATGTTAGTTTGCCACCTGGCGCCAAGTCATTTCAAGGCACAGACTGACTACATAGTCCTCATCTATCGGTTGTGTGCTTATTTCCACTAATGTAATTTAGCCTGGTACATATTTGTGACTTTCGACCATGTATCAAGTTCGTACTGCACCCTGCTGAGAAGTTACTTTGTTGTCGATCAACAACTGACGCACTCAGACTAGTATGAACACAATCGTTCCATGTCTACCACAGCGCACTTCCATCTAGTCTACACCTCCACCCACCAGACGACACTGCAGTATACTGGGCGCATATACGGTATACATTGCACAAGTATGATGTTGCCACGTTTGATACTAACGTTCACTCAGCTGTTAACCGCTGAGTAATTCGAACTTCGTGACGATATCTGAAAAGTGCGATTTAATCGCGAGTAGAA
>JTDE01003037.1:51828-87423 GCA_014338405.1 Paragonimus skrjabini miyazakii | reverse complement strand
TACAAATCATTGTTCATTGAAGCACTCACTATTTTATCACCTAATGAACTATGGATATTCCATTTATCTGGCAGTGTAGTTGTAGGTCCAAAATCGATTGCTACAGTGCTTGTAATTTACCACCACTGAAGGCCGACTCAAGCTTGTTCCACGAAAGAACTGACCGGAAAACAGACAAAACGAACTTAATCCGTATATGTTGGGAAAGGCTGCCCAATCCAGATGTTTAATCTACTGCACATGTTCATCCTGTAAGTGCAGTCATTTATACTCCAATCAAACGTCAAGACGAATGCCGTAACTGTGGTCTAATTCTTCGGTGTTCTTGAGGTCCGGTTGTGATGCACGCTACAATATCAGGCATGTCGTCTCGGATTCAGCTTATAGTCAGACGTCAATTTAAAAACTAACCAGCTTTAGCTCCCTTGTATTCATGTGATTAATATATGGATTCGGATAACTTGTTAATCCATCTTCATTACGTTATATCCATCGTCTGGTATGTCTTTAGAATCAGGGTCTTCTCCACCACTGCCGCTGACCACAATGGCGCATCTTTTCGCAAGGTTGGTTGCTTTGGCAACAATATAAAATAAGCGAGTCAGCTGACGCACGCGAAATTGGATTCACCACAGATATTAGTTGGTTTCACTTTCACCTTTCAGTGCTCTACAAGTCTGTGTAAAACGTGGAATTGGGCTTCGAGAACAATGTGGTGAATCGTGTGATCTTCGCAGTTTAACCCGGCCATGAAATGGACTGTGTCCAAGCGATTGACTTACCATCTATAAACAGTTGGCATAATCCCGAAAGCCGAAATGAAATATGTTTTTTCGAGTGGAAGCACGAAGTTTACCGATTAGAGTTTTGGCTGAGATATCTTTATCTGGCAAATTCAGTAAACAGCTATGCATTCGTTGTGTGTTGGTTTATCGAACCGCATCGAACTATAAGTTCATTACTTAACCTACAATCACACTTATGTGACCTTGTTGCGAATTTATCGAGTAGACAATTTGAACAAGACACGAATCGCACGGAGATGCCCTTTCCAATATCCTAGGTCTGGCGATTACATAATTTTTGTGCAACAGAAAAGCCGTGCTATACACAGTGCTTGATTCGTACGGATCAGACAACCACATTTTGTGTGCATTATCTTGCGTTTACTTAGATATGCTGCAATTTTGCGGAATTGCATTGGCTATGAACGACCATTCACTCATAGTGCATCAAGTTATTTGAAGTTGCCATGGGCGTTTTGGCAAACGTTGATGAATACTGGTCATTCAGCTGACAAACGTAACTAGCATGTCCTTACACATGAACATCTTCTCCTAATTTGATCTAACACACTTCTGTTAAAAGTGACATGTGAACCGGCGAATATCGAGACAATACAATCAATGAACTGATCGAGTTCACTAGATGGTCTGCCAACTGGGCGTACTTCGTAATCGATTATTTCGGGTTATGTTGCTTCTCGCCAGTCTTTTAGATGCCCCGATTTATCAAATTAATTAGCCAGTTGGGATATATTCGGATATCTGCCAGAGATTGCATCGATACGTCTTGTGATATGTTTTTCACAACAAACTGCGAGTGCGCTGATAGATTTCACGAGATTGGTCAGCTGAATAAAGCCCAACATTCGTAAAAGCATCTTTCTTCACATATAAAATCGAATAAGTAAACCAGGGAATTTATTTTGCAAGATGGTAATTCAACTTCGTACTTTCTTGTAAGTTGCTACACAAAACAGCAATGGAAAAATAATCACCAATTCAACCCGTACACTCGATAGGCTGACAATGGACAAAACCAGAGTATACAAAAGTTCAATGTCAGTGACGTTCGAGCGCACACGTGTGGCAAATTGCTATTGGCAAGGAACGTCCCAAATAACTTGCGGACGACTAGCTGGTGATGACGCATCAGAACGAGGAAGGCGTTTGCTGGATCGACCATACGATCGGTCTCCAGTAGGCGTTTGGTCGCCGAAGAAACTTGCTCTGGATTTTACTCGGATCACATCATGCCGTAAGCCCTCGATATGTTTGGAGTCGCAGCCTTTCATCATTAGGCGCAGAAATCGATGGACTCTGTCGAAGTAAACATCACTGAAGGTGTCAGCGATCCATTTGAATGTAGAAGATTGGCCTGTAGATCACGGGTTCACTGGAGGACGTTCAGTAGATGATATCAGTTTCATATAAACACTCATCCCAATTATCGGATTGGTTCTACCTCCAAAATGAAAGAATAAATATAACAATTTTGGGGCATTGAGAAAGGGTAATGAAATGAAAAACTAATATTCATCAATTGTTAGATGAACTGTGCCCGTCAACACTGCCATAGCAATGACAAGTTATTTTGTTCTATCTGGACAGGTGATTACTCATCTAACACACGTCTGATGAAGCATGACACACTTAACCGAAGGCAATCCGGTTTACGTAGAATGCGCTTGTTAGATCCGTGCAAAATGAGCTGTGTGTGAGGCTTCAATTAGTTAACAGAATTCAATGCCGAGTAATAGTCAAGTAATAGTCAATAATTTGCTGTACATTGGCATGTTAAGTTGGCCAAAAATACAGGTTAGCTGAGTTGGAACAAATGAAGAACACTATACCTAATCCTATACACTGGAAATCTTACGCATTGGTAATATCACCTCGTTTAGTAATGTTACGTTTGCAGTCTTACTGCTAAGCTTGTTGAATAATCGAAGACTGGAACGACATAACAAAATAGAGTGTGTATGGTACAAATCAGCAGACAGATACCAATAATATGATTGACTTGCATGTTGACAGGAAATAAGACACAGATTTTGGCTTAAAGTAGAAAACATTATGTATACTGTGTTTTCTTAATCTGGTCATGACCATAGTGTAGGTATGGTTCAACGCGATTTCTCTAATTAACCAAGGTTGGCTTCAACAAGTGCATACCGTTCACTAAAGGTAAGCAAACATCGAAAATGAGTTTGAAAGAACCGCTTATCAAGCGTCAACAGTGGACTTACTTTCCGTCTAATTAAACCAATATTAAAACAGCCTCAAAAATAAACAAGAACAGATGGTACACGAATCGTAACGTTATCTTCATCTCTTCCGACAGAAATCAAACGTGTATTGAAATTCTCTTCATTGATCAACTATGTTGAGTGTTATCAGTGGTTGTTGAATCTTTGAAGGCTTAAGTCACTTTCGTTTCATTCGTATCTGTTTTGTATTTTGAGTTAATAACACGGTATAATTCGGTGTAATCTATACGAGAGATAAAGCCGAGAAATTATCTGGAGAGATATAGAGATAACACTGATTATCCTTTGTCGATATCTTCCCGCATCTCCAGGCTGCTTGGTATGCACACCATTGTGGCAAACCACGGCTTTGTGATGTCGCTGCAAATATTGTACAAAAAGCAACTTGACGGAATCAAAATGTTTATAGAATTAAGTTTGAAAACGTGCCACTTAGTTTTCAAAGTACAATTGAATGTCTTATTCGCCACAAAATTTTATTCTAGTTCTAGGTCGATCGTTGCAGAACCAACCTACCGATACGCAGTACGATCTGCATAAAAAGTGGCTGTTTAGTAACCTTTTCAAGGATGATAAAAAATGATAACTATTGGTCACTTCTTAAAGTGAACGTTTACGCCGAATATGGGAATTGTCTGCGTTGTTCAAATACGTCACTTGGTCGAGTAATTTAACGAGTGAAGTTATCATTACCTTTTACTAAGTTTAACATAGTTCTGATTCTTCCGATAAGACTGAATTGTGAAGCATCTGGACTTCTGCTGCATGCGAACCAACGACAGAATGTTGCCCAGATGCGACAAGTACTGTGCCAGTTGAGATACGAAACAATGTTGTGAGCTCAGTCATTTTTACATTTGGACTCGCTCAATCCACTTTCATACGGAATCCACCGAATGATCCAGCGGACTGACTGCCCAAGCAGTATTTCTCAACAATTTACGCTGGAAACCACCAGCGCTACCGTTGAGCATAGAATTTGCACTACTTACAAGTAGCGTGACAGATCTGGTTATTTAAGAGAGATCGAATTGCAAAAACTGTGGGCTACGGCTGGATTTTCGTGATTGCGTATCTTGTAAATTATCAAACGTCACACTACTTACCAATTATGATTCTATTTCGTAGCACTTGACGCGATAAAAAAGCCGTTCCAGGTTGGAAAAGGCGATCGGAAACAGGTGGGATTCTATGTTTAATATTCGGCACTATGCTGTCAATTTGGCCAGTAATTTGGACGGTAAACCTTCAAACATTATGCATGAAAGAATGTCTCAAATGGTAACCTACCAACCATAAGCAAACTCACGCTCTTCAATGGAGTGTTACTTGGGATTCGCATAGGACACTTGTCGCAAGTCTACTAACAGCTCGGGACCTTTGAACCAAGGCTGCTGATGGGAGAGCTGGGGAGGACTATCTAGGTTTCACTATAAATTTAGGCAAAGTAGATCACTGTATTTTGCTATGAAAACTCAGCGATTTGTGTCCCAGACAACAACATAGGTGAAGTGAATTTTATATGAATGAGCGTAAGTGAACGTCAAAGATCAGTTATTTGACTGGTATCCAGTACACATCAGATTTCTCTTAGGGTCTATCTTGGATCATATGTCATTCGTTCTGTTCGACATTGATTTGCCATTCATCTTCGATCACCAATGCTGTTCTACGCCAATAACACATAGACGGAAACTTATGCAGCATCCGCAAAGTGAGTCAAATTCATCTACTCAATGATCTATATGTAGGTATTGATTAGTCAACGACTTTGCGTAGAAATTAATCTAAACATGCCAATGAAATTGCGTTAATCTTCGGTAACGCGATCACAACCTACAGGCATCCAAACTCACGAAAGACTTCAAAGCATCAGTGTCAGCTGATTTCGGTTTGTCTGTGAAATGAGCAACTATGGCAAAGAAAACTAGAAATTTTTAAGTGACTTGCGAAAGATTCCATTCTGAACCGCTCCCTCCACACCATACAGCGCCACTGTGTTCCCTTACGTGGAATCGGACATACAGGTTTGTTATTACTAGTTAGTAGAAGATAGGGCGTTTACTGAAAGCTTCCAGAGATAGACGGCTAACAGGACCATGGGGCAGATAACGAGCAGGAAGACCGGTAACGGTAATTCAGTTCTAAATGAGCTACAGGCGTGCAATAAGTGACCTAATCTTAAGATACAAAACCATCCATACACACGGCCATCTATCAAGAGGTAATCCCCTATTAATCAGCAACCAACTGTTGCGTGGTAGTTCCACTTGATAACTACGTACACAGCAGTTGCTGTCAGTTAGATTCCGCTTAATCTAGATAGTACCATTTAATTGTGATCGGAACTGACTAAGTTGGAGTGTTTATAACTCTACTCGATCACACACATGCAGGTGTTTTCGGAGCTACAGTTACTTTGATTATCTATCCAACGTAATTCTGCAGATTACCGGATGAATACGTGTCTGTGTGCTTGTTGGCTTTGTTTGTGTTTTCAATGTTTTGTCTGTTGCGTGATCACGCTGCTTCAGTGTGTTACAAGCCAGTGTTTCATCTCAGCTCATTCCATTTACTTTGTCCTGGTGAATCATCCAAAGTAGTAAATAAGCACGCAGAAAGGAACCAATAAGTATCTGATTATTCTCTTTCCTGCGTAGACCTATAAATTCTCATTACTGACATATATGCATTTCCCGCCAAACGTACTCGCCAACTCCACTGCTTTTCTTACATACATTTATTAGAAAAATGGACATTTTTGTTTTCTTAAAGAAAGCATCACTTCTATATTTTACTTTCCAATCAGGAATAAAAAGTCTGACGTTAACCAACCAGCTTTCTTATTATATGAATCCCAGTTTCCTGCTAGTCGCTTGTTACAACTTTTCCTTTCTAACTTGTCATACGATACGTTTAACTCCTCATCGGTTCTGTTAATATTTGCATTGATTGTCCAAATTTCTTTATTAGGAAATGGATGGAAATAATCTTCGATAGCTATCAATTATGAAATCAAAACTGCATCAGATGTAAAGAGGCGCTCATTTAGGGTAAAGTCATTGCGAACGGCGGCATTCTGACGCATATAAAACTACATATAAAGATGTTCCAGAAACCTGTATCCAATTCGAAACGCCAGCCCCCGCATATCAAGGATAAAATAATATTTCGTCAATATGGACCATATAATCCATATATAGGATTTATAGAAAAATTATGGATCAGAAAAAGCCGAGAAAATCTATGTAGATCTGTACCCGTGTTAGACGGTTTCGAAGGAAAACTCAAATGGAAGATGGTTTCAATTTCAGAGGAGTAGCAAAATGAAGACTGTCGAAACCAAAGTCAGAGGATGAGGAAGAGGATAAATTCCCAACCATTGCCTATTAACTACAACTACTTTTCTCACGGAATATTGGGTGACTCGAAGATAACATGTACTCAGTTTAACTCCTCTCTGGTATACCGGTAGAGGATTCAGAACTGCCCCAATTTGGACTATCAATCTGGGTAGGGTAAAAACACTTAGTGTCGTAACCTGTTTTGTAGCCCGAGGTTGTACATACTCAATAGCCGTAATGTCTCTCACGGAGTAAGGACGACAAGCGTGGACATTTGAATCAAGGTAAGGGCGTAACAGTCTGAATGTAACCGTTCAAACAGTCTGGTGAGTAATCGAAACAACGAATTGAGTTTGTTGGTCATCAATGCACTGTTAGGAGATAAGCTAAGGTTAGTCGAGACAGTCGTTTTCACGTGACGCTCGTGTGTAATGATAGCCATGTGTTCGGTTATAATAAAGCAATATGTGCTACCCGAATGACGAGAATGCATCGCCTTACATTTAGCCGGGTTGTAACATGTTTTAACCGCTCTGTAGCCTCTCACTTTTAGTCCAACTGTCCACAATATACCGAACTTTAGTGTCAATAGCATATAGTAACAGCTGGAAACTTACAGGCTATTGGATTTCGAGCACGAATAAAATAAACGACACAGGTCTAATAATATACACCAGAATTGCAAGCCAGAAAATCGATAAAACGTATCACAAAGAGTGACTGACGTCTACAAGTAAACTTTGGCAAGAACCCACCAACAAGATGATGTGGGAACACCTGACGAAATCTGTCAGACAAATTAATCTGGCTACATCGAAAACCTCAAGCCCACACTTTTCTACATTTGAAATGATAAGCATGTGACTTTTGGAATGAGGACTAGGTGAATATAAGAAGATTATCAAACCTCTGAAATTAGATTCGTCCTTACTTCAAGAAACAAAACCACGCTTCAAATTTCTCGTCATTTCTCTTCGAGGTTGGCACAAAATACATGTTTGTCTTCGGTTATTTGCTAGACTTTCTGTTGAGGAACGTTTTGGAGGTAAGCGCAACATCGATAGTGAATTTCATTACTTCCTAGTAAGGCCAAATGGGGTAAGCGAGCTGGGATTAAACTGTTCGCTCAGACGTTCTAAAGTTGACACCATCATCCGCTTAAAAGTACATGTGTCCACAAAGCCATAACAGGAACAAAAACTAACGGACGCAAACATAATTGTTCCGCTTAAATAAACTAGTCGAAGTAAGCTTTTAGAGGAACAAGATGTATTGAAGCAAAAATTGGAAAACCTCATGCCCAGGAATGTGAAAAAATACGTTGACCTAGCAAAGGCTTGCGCATATTAGAAAGAAGGAATGAAGGTCAAAAACAGAAGCAAGAATTGAGGGATATGAGTAATTCAAAACATACAATACCATTGTTCTCAAAAAATACTGGTTTATGTGATAAACTGAAACTGGAAGAGTTATCATAGTTGATTTTGTTTGACAAAAATAAGCTGGTTAGAAATTGAGATCCATCATCACATTGACTGAAAAAGATGAAGTTCCGGTGAATTCGGAACAGCATTTAACCTTACAAAAACTTATAAGGTTTTCTGAATTTCATGCGTGCCGAAAATCCACGACCCGATGCTCGGCAGCGAAATGCTGGATTCATTTGTGTGTGCACCATAGTCCCCGTGGTTCACATCAATCTTTCCATCCGTTGTGGTATGGAGAGTGGAAGCTTGGACAGACGAGTTCGAAGTATGTGTGGTTTCTGGTGAACTAACCATTTTTGTCTCGAACAAAACGAGACGACTTAGTTCGTCGAGTGATGGGCTCGGCCCGCAGGTTTCGATGTCATCAAATTCAGTTGTGTCATCCGTCACTGCAGTAGCTTCTACTGAGGGACGTAGTTCCATGAACTCAGAACAAACAGCCATGCATTCAGGTGATCCGCCATCCTGTTCCGCGGTTGATCCCAAGTTTGCAACCTCAACTAGCTTAATGAATGTCGAACTACATTCTAATGTGGATGTTACAATGCTACTGTGTTTGTTAATAGAATCATTATCACTATTCTGACAGTCTGTGATAGAGTCTGTACGATCCTTAGACCAAGACGCAACACAAGAAGACTTGGGGTCCGGTCCGATTGAATCAGGAGAGAATGAACATATAGACGGAGTCAACGTCAAATAAGTTGTTTCGGTGTCATTAAAACCCAGACTGTCTTGTTGGTAGCCATGTAGGCAACTTCCAGATGAATAGTTCGTGTCGACTGAAGTTGTCGCGGCAGACGACGTTGAGTGGATGAAGACGTGTAATGGTTCGCTAATGGCAGGCAGAGTAGTATCAGAGGGAATAAATGAAGGGGCATTGAGCAAGTCTTCCAATGTATGTGAACCATGCAGTTGACGAGAAACGCACCACAATGGTGTGTCCTTGTTCTCCACGTCATACATCAAACTGGTCAGAACTGTATTCGATCGGGGGTACGAATGGACATCCAACGATGTGCTTGGATTCGCTGGCTGTTGTTCGAAACCAACTGAGTCCTGTATTACTAACGAACCATATTCAGAAACAGCCAGAGGTCGTAACAATGCTACAGAATGAACGCAACTGTTCAGCTGATCTGAGGCAAAAGTGAATGAGGATTGACTGTCACCAGACTTCAAACTCCACGGTTGCTGGGACTCAGAGGTGGTCAAGTGTGGAACAAGATCCGAAGAAAACCGCGCTAGTTTGCCATCTGGAAAATCTTCACCCAACTCTAACCAATCTGGTGTGAGAGAAGAGCCACTCGGAGAATTGTTCACGGGATTGAGAGAACCACTCAGTCCGTCCCGTGCACGCTTTCTAGGTTGATATTTGTAATCAGGAAATTCCAGAGAGTGTAGGTGCTGTAACTGGACTGCTTGCTTCGCATACTGGTCGCGTATGTCCCTGTCCATTTGGCGCCACATCAGCCCCACGCGTTGACTGATGTGAACATTGTGAGCTTCTGGAAACCAGCGCAAAGTCACACGGCGAATGTATTGAGCAAAAATCTGTAGAGGGAAAAAAATGACCAAAAAACAATGTCAACTTTTATTGCCAGTCATACTTTGAGATAACACCAATTTGCTGCAGGTCAAGTTTAATCGGAGTCTACCACGTGAACTGCTGCGTGAAGTCCATAATCGGTACAGCAAACGCAGAAGTTGTAACCGTGTCCTATGAAGCGTACTAGGTCATGGAATAGCGCACTGTTGGCGGACATTATACAATAGACTCTGAAAAGAACAACAACCCATTCGTTAGATTCCAAACTAGCCAACTGTGAAAAGAACAAATGTTTAATCAGACGTGAAATGATGCGATTAGTGGCTAAGGAGACTTCGTAACGAAAGATCATGCGTCCGTTGACCCACCATCATCATGCTAATCACTGGGTTTTACGACATTCACCTTGGCTTTTGGAACTAAATCAGCGGGTGTCACACGATGACCGTAATTTCGAGTGGACGTGACTGACGCTGTCTTCCATACCAGAGTCAGGTCACTGTGTGACGACTGCGTAAGGTTTGGGCAATGATCGTCTTCCCTCGGTCCAGATTTGACCTCAAAACTGTAGACGGATATTGAAACGTACAGTGACCCTGAGTTCGGACGGGTTCGACTGTCACCCTGACATGGGAGAACCAACCAATCGCGTCCATCTAGAATCGGGTGATGGCTGTCAAATTGCACAATTATATAGGTCCTAGCTGCCATGGCGAGAACAAAACGATGTACAAGCTGGAGTGATAAGTGTGACTAACGTTTGACGTAAGTGAATATGGCACAGGTACGCTCAAGTATTTTGTTGGAAGAGCAAGTTGCGCCATTAAAACAAAACAGGAATCTGCTCCAATGGGTAATATGGAGTGAACAATTTTCTCACTGGTTAAGAATAGAAAATGGTCATCCGAAACAATTGTTCAGTATGGATACTGCACACAAATAAGAACCATGACGCCACATATGGTGTCAAATAAACCAGTGTATTTCTCCACCGTTCAAAGATCAACGTAAAGCTGGCAGCATCATGAAGACATCATGCATGATTTTGACATCCACCTCTGTATTACCGTCACAGCAGGTGATATTTCACCCTATGTATAGATCTTTCTTATTCAGATAGACCAACCCACACAGGCACCTCAGAATGTCGTCCATCTGACAGTATCCGAGAACACAGCACAAGATGAGCAAATTGCTGAGAGAAGAAACCATGCGCATCTGGCTCGGACAACTCATCCTATCAACGTATCCGATACACTCTACCAAACATACCGAGTTGTTGGGATTCACCTTGGGTAGGTCAAAGATCGTTTCCTAATTATCGTTGAAGCGATCATCATCTGTATGTTGCCTCCTCGTTATGGGCGCAAAAAATATTCGTAATGAGATTAAGGCAGCTCTGGTTATCAGTTGATAACTTGAATGTGCATGACAGTTCATCTCTTTCTTATCTTTCGCCCGTCACCATTCCTCAAAGTTCGAGATAACTTCATCAGTGTACCATTTACTTTGGTGAACATATCAACTGAGTCCCTGCTTGACTTGTTGCATGGCGGACTGGTTAGGCACGATGAGCACCGCTCAACCACTACGGTGGTTACCTCGTACGGTTCACTACTTATACTCTTCACCTGGCTTATTAGTTGGCACAACATGCCAGATGGACACCATCAAATAAACACAGTCATATAAACCCGGGAATCAGGCGCACGCAGGCACTGCTGCCACTTCTCACTGTAGGTGGACTGTACGAAACTCGTATACCACAATTAATTCGTTGGTGCTTTCGCATGGGTCATAGACAAACAGAAGTCAACCTGGCCTCCACTCAACTGACCCAAGACGACAGATGAACAAGTGAAAAACAGTCAGAGTAGCGCCGGCCCTCTGGTAATGAGTTGCAGTTGCTTCTCGACCAGCTCGCTGTGGCTACCGAATATACGTTCGTTGGACGTTGTGACTCAATACCACGCACGAATGTGCGATTCGTCAACTCAATAGCATGGCCTACTGAGATAACCGGGCTAGTAATCAGGCGTCAGGTGACGTGAAATAGTGATTACGTAAATCACGAGGAAATCAACGATACTGCCAAATGCATTATGGAGTAACACGGGAAAATCATACATCCGGGGTACAAACCCATGAAATCACCCAATGGTTTGCGAAATAAATTGCTGCAACAATTTGCCATTTCTGTGCCAACCTAGGTGAGGACATTACATTTCATAACAGTAAAACATTCGCTGATACCTGTTTAATCCTAATGATGTCCGAAACAAAATTACAAGATCACACCTGAGGAGTGTACACTGATGCGGTCTGTTAACCTTGGCTCACTAGGGTATTATGCTAGAAATCGACGAGTTCCGTATACAAACCTATGTATCAATTGGTTATGTGCAGAACATGATTGACGTCAAAATATAACGGTCCGACAAACCTGATTTTCAAGGAAACAAGTCACCTCACCGAAAGACGTCATTGTGATTAAGACACCCTTAGCGTAAATCTCTCCATTTCTATGCGTAAATAGCGAATCTCCCTGAAGTTCAGTAGCAATATTTCAGAAACTGAAGATTGAAAACTCAACCTGCCTTAGTGCGATCTAAGCAAATCTACAGGATGAAGACGAACGGATGGTGACATTGGCGGGAAAGGGCGTGTTCACTACGGTCGTCAAGACGAACAGCACACCATTTGCATACCAACATGCGATTAACGCTACCGAACACAAAGTTGTGTTGAAACAAGAAGTGAAGCCATTATTTCCCGATCAATGTATCAAATGCTTATGTTCTGTCGTATACGCATCAACAGTCGAATGTAAGTTGTGGTACCCTGAACATCCATGAGTAAAGCAACGATTGATCACTTTCTGGATGTTCAGTGTTACCACCTTATTAAAAATTTGCATATTCAACTGATCCAGCGTAACCTTGAAGTTATGTAACTAAAGCGTTCGGGTGATGTTCTGTAGTTCGAATTCCACGGGTGTGTAACATTGACCGAAAATGGATGACCACTTGGTCAAAAATGACAGAAGGTTGGACACAAATGATGATTTGTGGTTACTGTTCGTAAAATAGTGGGAGTAGATGACCAACAGGGGAAAAATCTGTAGCCTTCCATTCGATAAACCGCATGTCAAAATGACTACTTTTTGTTCCGTCCAGTTTTGTGGCTTTTCTTACTATGTCGATAATACTGAACATATCGACCAATTCTTCATTAGTATGATGCATGTATCCACACAGTTAGTTAGACGGGAGCACCGTGAGATTTTGTGTTTTTGTACTTTTGGTTGAACACAACAAATTTTGTATAGAAGACCCTTACATTCCTCACAAGTGAAGCGCACATTACTTTTGCATCTATTCTGATTACATTGTTTTCATCTTCCGGATGCAGTTAACAGCCAACAGAAACGAGTGAACTGACCTCCTCCAGTTGGAAAGTAACGCCCGCAAACAACAGACATATGATAGCAGAACAGTCTTTTCCTCTTGTATCGTCAGTTTCTTTGTAGATAGCTACTATATGATATTGTCTAACCTCAATTAACCATCGAATTCACTAAGGCTCAGTTAAAGTAAACATATCCAGCTTAAACGTTCTAATATACTTGGACACTGGGAACAATACATGGCGCTAGATTGCTCAAAATATCAGGTTTTTCAAAACCCACTCGGTTGCCTCATCTATTTAGCCCATCGATTTGTTTTGAGGCGAGAGGTGTTTATGGTTCATCGTTGGCCAAATGAGTTCAAATTGGAAGCAACAAGTTCTCAGGAAGTCAAGTTATTGCGCATATTATATATATCGGGAACTCACCGACCGGCGACCATTTGAGGAGTAGTTGTAGACCTCGACAAACCCAATGCACTTCCATACACTTCACGGCTTGCGATAAAATACTGTCACCGACGAGCAAATCAAATAATCATAAGCATATGAAGTGACTGATTCGCAAGTCCTCTTGAAGCCACGTTATAATTTGATTTATATTTTACACTTTCAGACGTCACAGGTTTGGCGAGGGTTTAAGGCATTACATTTGATAATAGGTGTTTTCAAAATTAACACACTCGGAGGTTAAAGACTGTAGTATACGAAAGAATTGAACATAGCCCCCATTTGACAAAGAACCGTGAGTTACTGTGCATGACCTAGAAAGCGACGAAATGGATCGCTACCTCACTGGGATAAGTTTGATAAAAGTAAATAACAGGGTTGCCCACGAATCAACGGGTGTTTCGAAAATAACACGCGATTGTAGATGCAGGTTCAAAATAACTTAACCCCATCTTCCCACGAAGTCTTTATCTGTGAACATTAATTGATACTACTTGGACAAAGACTGAATTCGGTTGATTCTCCAAGATATGCATCTAAACGAACTTCTTACTATGAAAGGATCACGATTCGTTCAATTCTATCAGTCAGAAACCAAACGCGTCTACTGTGAATCTTTCATAATCACTTTGTTTCCCGTTACATTAAGGTTTGCTAACAGTAGATCCCCTTTCAGGTCTACTCGAATTAAGATTAATTACCTTCAAATTGAAATGTAGAATTAGAAAAACCAAAAACATACGGATACTGTAAATCATCACACAGCATAACTTGCGCATCATTTTGCGAAAAGGTGCTATACCATTTTGCTACAAAGATCGAAGAGATTGTCGCCGTTTGTGCTACGTTCTCTGAATAAGACTATGATATTCTCGTTGAAAACGGACAATAAACCGTAAAGTCCACTGATAAACTGATTGTCTCCGAAATACTCCAGATACCTCTAAAGGGTGCAATACTGGTGAATAGTGAGTAAAACCATTTCCGCATGGTAACCACTTGAACACTTCTAAGTGTGTATGTTATAAAGGGTTGTCACACACAACAAAGAATTTCATCACGTTTTTTTCCAACTGAGTTTAGGGTTGTTCTCACTTACTTATTTCACGTCGTACTATCGCATGAATCAAGCTAACAGGTAAAGACGATTGATACGTTGGCTACTGTCTCACTAATTAAGTGTCACTTGGCGCCAGTTGAGGTGGCTACCACATTCTTCACCCGAGTAGCTATTGGTTAGCTGACTCTCGCACGGCCAAAAAGCAAAATTTGTCTCATCAACTCAAGTGATCGATCGCCCGTACGATTGATACTGTGAGGATTTACCATAATGGCGCCTTTTGTAGTTGCTCTTCCATGAACTCGTTGCTCATTGGTTTGCATGCACTTTTTCCGCTGGTATAGGCATATTGCCAAATTCAGGTTTGCCCATTCCTTTCTCGAACTCATCACATGCGCGTGGAAATAACGGGGCCAGTACAACGGTTAGTGGCTACGATGCCCAAACTGCAGCCTCTTCACTTTCTGTACCCTTAAGTTTTTCCTCTTGTAAACAATAATTTTTAAGGGGATACTTTTGATTTCCAGTTCATGATTCATGATTGTAAAGTTCGAGGTTTTCTCCCAGCACCGCGCAGGCACTTCCCCAATTGTCGTTAACATTACAGACTGCGGGAAATTGAGAACGGATGCCACCACAGCATCGGTTGCAATTACCTCTAGCAATGCAAACTTGCCGTAAAAACCGACTGACCGCAGCATACTAGCATCCGTAGATCGGTTCATTGACACTCGACGAACCCTCCATCCTAGGCTATGCGTGTGATCGCGGCTCAGGGGAACCTCTACTAATCAGTATCCTAGCTGATGAGCTGTTCTGTTGACCGACGCCAAATGAGAGGTCATAGTGGATTGCGAAGAATCAACGTTGGGTTGAAGTCAAACTTGTGAGGCTGGTTAAGTAATCTGTATCCACATACCATACAGAAGTACGGACGTGTGTCTGTAGTACATGAGTTTTGTTCAGCCAGAAGTGTATGCGTGTGCGCCCTGCACAGAGATGATACCTTCATGTTGCTCGTCGAACACAAAGTACAAAATGAGCCAGGTGAAGAGGGTTAGTGAAATGCATCGGGTAGCCAGTGATGGCTGTGCAGTGCTCATCGAGCTTACCCACTCCATCATGAAACAAGGCGAACAGTGACTCAGCTGTTATGTTCGCGACGGCAAGCGGTGGAGGAATTAGTCGAGAATTTAAGGAATCACGTTAGGAAAAGATCGTTCCGTGTTGACTCCATAGTCGTGCATAGTCCCACTCTTCCCTATATTGACTCGCTTGTCACTTACATACATGTCTAGGTCAGGTCGTTTTGTGCTCATGTTAGCATTATGGACCAGTAAACGTTTGTAATTAGCCCGATGTTGAAACACTGCAAACGAGTTGGATCGCTACATAGTCTTCTTACAAAGTTAATAAGTTAGAAGTTGATGAAAGTAGTCTACTTTGATCAATTCTATAGCAAGACTTTCAGAGAGCCAAATGCTAGAAAACCAGTGGACATGAGTGGTAGTCCGACTGGGTATCGACAGGGAAAATAAGACGACGATACTTGACAATAGAATATGATTTCGCGTTTCAGTGCGAGTGCAACCACATCAAAACTCTACCCATACGCACAACCGAAATTTTGGCCATCATAGTATTTTGTTTTTACACCTCCTGTGGGCTAGTGTAAATCAGACTGAAAGCCATGCTAGCAGGAACGGAATAAATAGCCTACCGAAATGCATACAGTTGCACTATACACCACACGAATAGAACGACTGAAAACAGTTAAATCGAGGAAACGGATAAACAGAACCTTTTCGATGTACATTTGCCATCTCCGTGAAGTAGAAATTGTTTGCAACCACAGTGTGATCGCACGTCGAACTTCCAAAGAGTTATCAATGGTTAAAATATTCCGGACGAGAGTCATAAGTTTCCTATGAACTGTGTGTGAAAGAAAGGGCACAAGCAAAGAGAAACCGATTCTGGTGCAAGTCTGATTGAAAGTAAGCAGTTGCAGTCAAGGGCGCGTTGTTTGAATTCCGGTACAACAAACTTTTGGTAGTGTACGAATTAATGGATCCCGTCAAGCTTTCTAGACATAGGTGCAGTGCGTCGCAATGGCCAGCTGTGTCTGTGAACATGTGGACATGGGCGCATGTTCGCATTCCCAAGAAATATGATGTCGTCACGTATCGGACAAACTCGATCGACGCTCTTCCCCATAACACGGCTGATAGTCCGATCGGTTCGAGAGCCCAGACAATTATCGGAACGTACGGTACGAGTAGCCGTGGTGAATGGAGTCGGAATTCACTACAGTATGATTGGTAGGCAGCGTTACCACTCGAGTTCCAAGTCACACGCAGCACAAAAGGACGATTAATATTTATAATCTTAACGAAAACCTAACGTGTCAGACACGTTTCAGGAAAATTCACAACCAAAGGAATACATCGTGAGGGTCAATTTCGCCCAAGTATTGACCTAAACGCATTTTCCAGTTCTTAGTTTTACTCACGTACTATGCAGGAATTTAGAATCGATACCTTATTAGAACTGGACAATACAAGTGGCAAGGTGACCAGTTTGTGCACAGTGAAAATCTGCTTGGAGCAGCAGAAAAGACATCCAGCCAATGGCTACTGTGAAAATATTTCCCGATGCACCAAAAGATGTGGATAAAGATGAACTAGCAAACAATAAGTGTACACTTTCGCTCAGTTGATTGTTTCCTAATACTGCTGAACAGGGATGATCGAACTGTAATCACATATCATTGTAGCTGGAAATTTTCCTATGCACGACGGAAATCCGACGGAATCGTAACGACTACGGTTGCCCCATAAACAAGGGGGTCTGAAATTAAGCTTTAATGTGTATAAATATATGTGCGGTTGACAAGCTTAAGGTGAGTTAGCTAACATGTACCCATCACTTATAGTGACTGGCGCATAAATTTACTGATTGAACTCTTCAAAAATTGCGGACCTGGTTAATTATGACGAAGTAAGAACGAAGGTGTTCAGCTGAATCTGCCGTGTAATATCTGCAACACAAAATCCACCGCAGAGTGACGTAAAGCACCACACAGAACGCAAGTTAAAAACAGTGTTACCAAGTTAATGTATTATAGATCTAACAAACTCCACACACAGGAGCATATGAGTGCTATTCTGTGACCGATCTGACAACGTCCCTAACTGTAAACGTTTTACATCTTTGGGTTCTCGGCCAGGTGGACGCGTTGTTTGGACAGATACGAGCTTCAGAATGAGCTCTTTCCTGATGCGGAGATTGTCTGGATATCACGCCGTCTTACATGTTGGCCTACGGATTTAAAATTCTGCGAATCATGCGGTGGGCTGAATATAGGTCTCAACCGGCAAAGTCGAAAGCGGTTAATGGGGTTTTGTACGAGGCTACTAAAAAGTGTCCGAAAGTAACGTCGTTAAGACGGAACAGTCTACTAATTTTTGCTTCCCTTCTCTCCGGCTTTTGTTTTCTCCCTCCTGATACCAAAACAACATTAGCGCCTTTAACATCCGCTCTACGGCAAATGGTTCAGCAAGCTCTTCTGGGAAGCATTTCATCGAGTCCGAGGCTTTGTATTGGAAGCGGGCCTTTACGATTCGAACCTTGTCATCTCACTGAGTTCGTCCTCGGGTAGTGCTATGGATCACCGGGTATTTCTCAGTTACCTGGTGACCAGGAGATCAGCTGTTATTATTGAAACCAAAATTTGATAGACCTGCGTGAAGACGACGGGAAGGATATCTTAACAGAAAATACCCGGGTGCTGATTCCCCTGATTCATGGTTGTACTGACCATCAACAATGTGATGGTGAAACTGTATATGAAAAACAGGGCTCGCGGGTTTACAGCTTGTTACGACGACTTCATAGATGGGTTGAACACTCGGAAGAACAGTTCAACTGGTCTGAACCAGCTCGCCCATCTGACGGATACTGTATGGTGAATTCCGACATTCGTGACGATTCTCTGTCGAAAACCGAAGTGACTTCTGAAGTGACCACCCTCCTCTTTACCGTCTGAAGAGTGAAGAAGTGTCTCATGATTGATGCTCACGATCAGCAGTATTCATTTTCAAAAAAGGTATCAGAGCACTACGGATTTATTAGCTTTGTCTCTAACACATCAAGGATCCTCACGGTTGTCGTGAAAAGAGTGGCTTCTGAGACATGGAGAGAAGTAGAAAAGGAAAAAAACTGACAGGCTTCCGGCCTGGCCGCGGATGTATCGATAATTTTTTCATCACCCGGCACTTCTTCATATCCAAAGGTCGTGGTGAATTTTTGGCCGAAAGACTGCTTTTAACCCAGTTGCTTGATATCCACCCTGGCACTTTCTCCATCGCAAAGCAGTCCCGATGAAGTATGCTAATTTGTCAAAGTGGTTACACGCTCACCCTGAGTGCATTGTGTGCTTTAATGGGCAGCTACCTTTAGCTTTCTCCACTTCATTAATGTCCAAAGAGAACTGTAAAGAGTACTCGGAGTTTCGAGACTCCCAAAGTTGGACTTCCGCCAAAAATAAAGTCGACGACCTTTCTGTACTTACACTGAGGGCCACAGTAGTTATTACCTGAACTGAGAATTATCGACCACACAGGCACTGACCTTGAATGTGATTGACTTAGATCGATATGAGTTGTTCATGCTCTGGCTCCCCACGTGAACTTTACCATGCAGACAATAATCTGAAGCTCGAGCGGTCTTCGTTCTGAGGATGTGTAAAAAACCTGGCAATGACTACGGAACCGGTCTCACGCGAGAAAAATAACAAAGGATTGTGGCAGATCACGTGAAGGCTTCAGCGACTGCATCCGCTACAGAAGAAGCTCACTGAGACTAAGGAAAAAAGACAGAGTAATGTTTAGTACATCAGTCGGGTTTAGCATGGTTAACTAGTGCTAACCGTGGAATATCGACTTTGACCAGTCCAGTAAGATTTTGGGATAGTTACCGTGGTTTATGCGGCCTGGAAAGACAAAGATATGGTGAGGTCACTGAGGTACATACTTGGTGCTTTTGAATACCAGTTACGCTGATTTAATTCTGCTTCGGAAGCCGACAGGTATAACTCTTGTGGAGGGAGTGGAACTTCTCACACGGCCTATACAGCGCTCGTTCTTCACTATGTCATATTCGGTGCAAGTGCTAGCAAGTCAAGAAATGGGAATCAGGAGATTTTACGTCCTATACTGACGTAATCAATTTGGGGGCCGAACGGCGCACGCGATTTTCGCGACCGCAAAGTTTCTGCACTCTCCTACGTCAAAAGCGATTGTTCAGGCAATCTGAGTGACATTCTGTGAATTGTGGAACGGAAACTTCGGAACGATCCTACTACTAGGTCTCGTAATTCGGTTGTCAGAGCCATTAACACTTTATTACTCGAGGTAAAAGAAAAACGCAGTGGCCTAGAACGTTCTATGAGTACCCCTTATCTCATACCCCAGTAAATGCTAACATACCAGTATCCCCTGACATGGTTATATTATGCAGTACAGCAAAGTCAAGGCTGTATTTTAGATCCAAACCATCAATGTCATACGCTGCCGCTGGTCAGTTCAGTAAGGTACTCGATCGCTTACAGGCGACGGATATCACTGGCTCCTGTGAATATTCAGAGAAGATAGTATTAACAGCCGCTGGGAAGAAGTCAAACGGATTACTCGGTATCTGCGCGGATTTTTTGTGAGTTTAAATGCCCAGCATTTTCTTCAGTGGTGGCTGCACATTTTCGAAAATGTGTTTTTCAGAAGACCAGCTGTAAGTCCAAGTTAACAAAGAATCAAGGCAACTGCTAACAACAAATACATATAGGCGATTATACTGGTATTGTTTCAAATTGAACAACACCCACACTTGATCTCAGTCTTATCATTCAGATAGTCCGTTCGGCTAACCTACTTAGAAAGGAAACATTAAATTCGAGTTTCGCTGTTAGCAGAACTCATCCGTAGTGCACATCCTCATCCGGACTGGAGTTTGCAACCAGACCGTCGTGCTTGTGAGACTAACATGTTAACCATAATGCCCGTAACCTTACAGTAGGCATGACCGAACACTCATATGCGAAAGCTTAACCACAACCTTTGTGAATAGTGTTCAGCTTGTCCGATCATTTCGTCATTATCGACTATCATCTGGAGGTAAAGAGTGCTCCGGTGATCTTCCAGAGCATGAATACAATGATTTCTGAAATATCATTAGATGCTAATTACATAACTTATATGATGTGAATATCATCCACAGCGTCGACGGACATTCTAGTGATCAAAGCGATCTCTCGAAGTTTACGAAACAGTTTGGATCACATGCTCTGTTTTCGCTAAATTCGGTTACCTGGTTTTGCTGCTGACTCCGGTGGACAATATCCAGATTCATAAAAGTAAGTCATTTGTGAAATGTTACCGCCCGCCAAAGTTACTACTTTTCTGTCACACTTGGGTATGATTACTTACTGCAATAACCCTATACCCGACATACATATGTATCGTATTTCATGGAATAATCTATTTTGTCTAATTCCAAAGTGAACAGGACATCTGTTTGTCAAATAACTTTTGAGTCTGAACAATCATTTTTGTCACTGTCGGTATTGTTAACACATTATGACCTACTACTCGAAAGTATTGTAGCAGCGGGTTCGTCCGATTACGGTACATGTGCTGTAATTCTACGCCGATTATGGGATGGACTACAGAAAGCTATGACTCATACCCACAGATCACTGACTTCCGCAGAACGAAACTATAGATAAGTTGAGATGAAAGTATTCGATTTAATTTCCTCTGTACGAAAATTTCAAAAAACAATTGGCGGCAAGGAATTTTCACTCAAGATCTATCATGAAACACCGTTAGTCATTTCAGATAGCAAAAGTGCAGTCCATTGCCTACTATAAACCGTCTTCAAAATGGACCAGCGTACTTCTAGGCTATGACTTTGATTTTAGACACAGATCTTCATGAGAATTTAGATACGCATACGCAATTTCGTTTGATTGGTGCACATGATAAAACAGATGATGAATTGGTTATCGCACCTACTAACCTCTAAAAAAAGTTTAGCGTGTGTTCACAAATATTGTCATGTATATGATAATCACTGCAGACATTATCAAAGAAGTTCCCGATTTTGATGCTACCAATACCCCAATCAAAAGGTTTCTAAGGCAAAGATAGCCAAAAGACATGTTGGACCGTAAACGCGTACAATCCTCGTGCGATGTAATTCACTGTTGATCCCCGAAGAAAGTTCTCTGTTCGGTGGAAGAATGACCATCCCGAAACCATATATCAACACTCAAACCATTAACCGCAGCAACACCTGTATCATTCTCAAAAATTATGTAAATCGGCAGTTTTAAGATAGTTGTATGAAGCACGTCCAGGATTGACTAAAACTAAATCCTTGGCGCACAATTACGCTTACTGGGTAGAGACATTTGTAAACTGGTTACAGGATGTAGACATTATGCAATAGTTTGGAAATCTTCTGAACAAGTCGAGTCACCGCCTTGGCCGTTCGAGAGAGGAAAAGTATGGAACCGCCTCCACACTAATTTTACTGAACCAATCAATAACGTTAACGTCTTGATCATTGCTGACTTCACAACTAAGTGGCCAGAAGTCAGTAGCATGGAAAGAATGACCAGACAATCTGCCGTTCGTTATCCGGGGAGCACATTCTGCAAAATGAGCTTTTCTGAGGTATTTGTTTTAGGTGGTATTGTCCATTTCACATTCAGAGATCACAGAATTCAGTTCAACAAATAGTATTGTGCATCTAAGAGTCCTATCTTAAAACCTTCACTTAAATGGGTAAGCTGAATATTTTATGGACCCTGAAAAGACACATCTGCCAACACCCAGAGGAATGGTGTCCGGATAGTCTGTGGATATGTTCCTGATGAAGTAGAGAAGTAAACTGAATTCAATTGTTCTGGATAATGTCTCACTTAGAAAATGCCGCTTGGAAGAAAAATACAGACAAAATACGACATAATTCAGTTTAGTCCACATTCTGATCGTGAACATAGGCCAACATCAATGATTCAACTCCCACAGCCTAGCAGGAAATTCAAGGTTGTAGACAAGGTGCATTCAAATGGGAACGAAAACAACGAGAACCATTACAGGTGGACAGAAGCAGGTCTCTTATTGACTACGAGTTGCAGTAGTACAACCGATCAGTCGGTTTCGCATCACAGACAAACAAAGTGTAAGTGAGGAAGTCAATAGAAATGATAACTTACATTGACTGTCAGACTATGTACCGAAAAGTGCTGCAAAGACACACATCAGACGACCACATAAATTAGACGCAGTTGCCTGCAAGCTGCCATCAACAACCTGAAATTAGATACCGACTTTTTACTCACCCACCCCGAAGGGGTGCTCAGAAAAGATCGTGATGTTCCGAAAATTAGGAGCGTTTATGATCATACATACATTGAAAATGAATGTGATTGACCTACAAAAACGTTAGTTTCCTCGTTGTGGTTGGATATGTGCACAGCTCGCGATTTTGTCATTCCAATAGATGCCGATTTGACGCTCGGATGAATTCCGTCCTTCCTGCTTTTCTGGGCAGGTTCGATAAATGTAAACTCAATTTTTCAGTATAGAATGTTCAGACAAGTCTGGGCGATTTACTTAACGTGGTCGCTTTGCATAGTGTGGACTCTGTGTTTTCGAAGCATAAAGTATTATTAAACGATTAGATTTTTCCTGATCCAGTCTATGTTTAGCATGTTGGTCACTGGAAACAGTTGATCGCTTCGCCTACCTGGATAGTGTCATAACAACAGCATGCAATATGTCCGACGACATGTCCACGAGGGTAGCAGTCGCATATAATGAAGTTGCTTAACTCCGTCACGAATTTAGCTGCAAAGACGTCCAGTTGCCAGTATGGACGAGGTTTCCATTGCATGTGTGCACAGGGTTTTGCCCCATAGATAACAGCTCCGTCCATTTCATACGGAAGATGTATCAGCCTTACGGTATTCGACCACTGCTACCTCTTTCCAGCCTGCTAACGATAACCAAGGTAATGAAAATGTGGAATCTTAGTTTTTTGGGTTATGTGTTCCGTATGCTGACGGAATGTCTATTGCACAGTGCACTATTCAGTGCCGATGGCCGGAAGCAACCGCAAGGCGGTCAGAAGATAACGTGGTCACGGGCTATGAATACCTTGACTGTCTTATTAGGCAAGATTGGTGTACGTATTCCGTGTGATTACGAAATTCGCAACCATCCACGCCGTTGGTTAGAAATGCCCGTGAGCAGTGTAGTCTGTCGCGATGAGCGGCGAGCTATTGTTAGCATCAGTGGCAGTCCGAGTCATGATGTTCGTCCAAACGGTTGGGAGATGAAAATGATGACGACGGTGGTGAGGATAGAGTCGAAACACATGATACAACTTGGCAATCGCCATGTTAGCCACCTGCTAATTTCTTCACTCATACCACCATCAATAAATGTTTTTACGGGACAAACAAAATCGTGGACACTTTCCGGCACCAAGATTGGAGGCAGGTATAGGTAATTGGCAGTTTCAAACCAGTACATGACATTATTTGGGAGTAAAATGCATTTCACACGAATAAGCTTATCTGGACAGCAGTTTTAGTGTGGCTGAATCCGTTAGCGGGTCATCACAAATTAGCAACGGGTCGCCTGCATTACACTAACCTATGAAACCCGTCATCTGGGAGAAGATCGACCCACCGAAAATACATCTTCTAATACACCTCTAGGATGCCACTCCATGAGAACCATGAGGAATAAAGGCGACGGTGAATAGCTTTGTCGAACAAAGCTGCCAAACGAACACGGGATGGACGAAGTTCCACATAGACCAGCCTATCCCACTGTCTGTCTGCATAAAGCTTGGATAAATGTAACGTGCTTACAGCAATAACCCTCTTCTTTGGGTAATACTAGATACACTCACAAGTGAACACCGTGGGTAATACCCAGGGCTCAAATAAGAGTGGAAGAGTGAACCTTGATAGGGTGTCTAAGTGTAATTAATGTTCTAACAAGAGAAAACTTCAAAAGTGAAACTTATAATTAATTATGTAGCCAGTAAATTGATCGGAATATGAGTGAAAAGTTGCCTCCGATTCGTGGTCTACGGTATAGGCTATAGATATGCTACCTTAAAGTAGATTTTCGGCCTGTAACTAGGATCGTCAAATGTTGCATTGCGACCAGCGTAAAGTTGGACAGGACGTTGCCAGATTTCTCAAGCCTGCGTAGCGTCCGAGATCGAAACTGTCACTGAACTCGGAGACACAGAAGAACAGCAGATTAAGGAAAATCTGTCGGACAGTAAAGATAAGCCAATACCAAGATACACACGTTTCACTCGGTTTCACATTGGACATGAATGTGATCACAAATGTCCGAAATTTTGGCTTATGTGAGATTTGCGTTTTGAATTGGCATGCGATTTTCCCTGAACAAAATGACTAACCTGTCAAAATGGAACAGTTAGAAGGGCATCAAGCTTTAAGAAGTCCAGTCATTTACAACATGACTGCGATGGTATAACGTGTATTTGGGTTGTTATTATCTCGAGAAGAAGTCCTGATAAGTCGGTGTCAAGATGAATTCAGGTATTCGCAATGAAACAACAAGAATTCACTACTTTCAGTAGAATGTCAAACTTTGAAAGGTTGGCTGAATTCGTCAAATAGAGCTTTCAAGCTTATGCACCTCATGCATTTTGTTGCACTTCACAATAGTCTGTCAAAACACTGAACCAGAAGTTGTCAAACTAGTGACACTCGTAAACGGAAGCATTCAGAGTAACTGAGCTCACTGTGGCCGTAGCTAACAAGCTGGAGCCACAGAAAATTAACTTGAGAGTCCTAGCTCAAATGTCTAAATACCGTTATTCATCAACTACCCAGCGATAGGCATGGCTCAACTGTGCGTGAACTGGCAGTAACTGAAAGAATCCACTAAGCTTAGATCTTTCGTAAATCAGAATGCTCAACCGAAAACAAGGCCTACCTTCGTCTTTCTAACGAGGATCGACAGATGACGGTAAGATTTCTCTACTCAAAACAAACCACGGGAATTAACCGTCGAATTAACCGTCGAATTAACCGTCGAATTTTAGTTATGGGCATCGTAGCGCGTTACCTTGTTAACAGACTGAAAATGCGATCATCTGCAAGGGGAATGGATACAAAAAGTGATAACACTACGAACCACAGAGCGGATATCGATTAACCTGAGTAAGTTTACCACAGGCAAACCTAGAGCATATCAACTTACCATGAAACTGTTCAGGGGACGAGGAATAGTGTTTGGTTTCCGCCTTTTTTGAGATCGAACGACAGCAGTGTACGGATGCTCTTCATCCCGGCCATGAACGAGTGAACTGGGCCAGCGATCTGGTACCGGGTGATATTCACCCAAATGGTCCATCCAAGCATCCAGTGATTTTTCACAGGCCACTGCGCATTGTTCACAGGCGACTAATTCCGTAAGGTCATCAACGGGTTGATACACGTTTGGCTGGCCGATCGTATCGGGGGTTCGATTAATCCCGCTGAGATCTGTTTTCGAGAGACTGATCTTTCGCGGTGAAGAATAGAGTGGAATCGTAGCACGGCATTTTACCTTGGCTGAACTGTTCAACAATACGTCCTCCGAAATATAGAGAGCAATCGTTCCAGTTTTGGGTGATTTTTCAACCGAACGCACACGCTGCTCGGAGCCGGTTTGAGATAAGTTGCAATCTGGTTTCACGCGGATGGCAGACCCATTATGCACAACGGCTCCATGTAATTGTTTTATTTTGGGGGATCTGGTACATGTTGAACCTAGCCTAACAGATTGCATGCGAACCGTTGTTGGTAGACGGCAACGTCACGTACACTGTCGCAGTGCCGCAGTCACCTGAATGGAATGCGCTGAGGCGTCCGCATTCGGATGTGTGCGTGTGTTCGTTTGTGGCCTGGACCCCGATTGCTTTGGGTGGCCGATTAGGCTGGCTATCTCCTGGTCCTGACAGGTTGCCGTCCGTCGACGAGAGGACCCACTGTTGGCCACACGGCTGGCTACATGTCAGCCTGTCGATCGACGTGCGCACGCCTGTATGTGCATGAGTGTCGTGAACGTCTGACGTGCTGGGTCCTGAATGGATAGAATCAGTGAGCTGCGACAGGCGGCGTAAACACACAAACAGACCAGCCGTCTTCATCACCCACCCATCGGCAGGCCGCACCTCGTGCCCATGCGTCACCGTCTGGTCACGCCGAGGGAGGAGGGAGTAGACCAGAGTAACCCAAGCGACTCCTGGCGCTAACCCGACTGACTAATGTGGCTAGGTCGTCGACCCAGGAATCGATAGAGGGCTGTGACATGTTTGAGACCAAAGGGTTTGGCGACCAGGCAGGAACAGGAACCGGGCTGTCACATACTAGAGGAACCACGATGCTATTATATGGAGTACATCTCTAGCCTCCATGGTATACGAAAGATCTGTCCATTGTTTCCTGAGTGCTGATGCATTTTTTCTCAACAGACCTCGCCGAATGTTGTTAGCACCATCATAATGCGGAGAGGTCGGAGAAACTTGTTAGTGTTTTACCAGCCAGTTAACCCTATATTTAAAGTGCTCGTGTTCATCTTGTTTTATTCAGATGACTGAAGGGATATCGCCGTTTCATGTGCTTACCTAAGTAAAAAGTCATGCAGGCAATTTGAAATGCAATAACAATTAGTTATATGAAAAAGGTGCTGAACCAAAAACATTGCTTTTGGAAACTAATCAAGAATGGGTGTCCATCGTCCGATGTAGCGCGAACAACCTACCTGTGTGTGCACGCATACTGTAAACGTACGGCGATAAATCCGATTGTGACACGACACTCTTTTGGACTCGCTATTTTGGATAGTGTAAAGCTGATGTGATGGCTCATTCGGATTCATATTTCGGATATTGTCTGTGCGTTGTTGCTTATTGGCGTTACTTTTCCGGTTCAAGTATAGGCGGAGTGACATTATTTCACCAGTCTGTTAACACTAGGAGGACAGGGTAGATTATGTCACAAGAGGGATTAGCATGACCATCTCGTTTCGTTCTGCAGGTTTACCACATCAGTTTTGACTAGGTGGAGCGGGTGTCAACAGAATATTCACAATATTTTCCAATCAGTGTTGAAAATTTATGCAAACAAACGTGATTTCCTGTTAAACAGTGTGTGGCTCATATATTCACCCAAATGAAAATATAAATTTACCTAATGGAGCACTATTTACGCAGTGGTTCTTTTAGTATTCAAACGTGTGACAGCCCTATAAGTATGGTTGTGTATAGTTTTCTTCCCTACTCGAGAGGTAACGTTTTCCATGTGTTGCTTTATCCTGATTACATGTACACGGTTCCTCGTAATACGAGTAGAACTTGGCGCCTTCGACAATCGTCTGAGTTGGAAATGATGTACACCGTTTAGCTTTAATCCTAGTGCATGGATCTGAAACCGCGATTTTTTGTCAGCAAACGCTGCGTTTTCGGAAACTTGGCTCTCAGATAGCCAATATCCTCATTTAAGAACAAAGTGTAGGGTTTGGCTTGGTTCACAGTTTGGTTCTCATGAGCACCATCAGACCACGAAGGGTTCGTGGGATGAGCTGTCATCCTTTAGCGGCAAACCAGATCAACAATGCGTCAGTGGCACTTTAGAGTGTAAATTACGCTTATTTGTTGAATTTCTGGTAATAGTACTCTTTCTTACTTACTGTACTAACTCAGTGGCCTACACCCCAGAAAGAGTCGCTCATTTCTTGAGTAATTAAGCAGAGATAAGCAGGTGAGTGTTTCGTTTGATGTGTGCTTTTTCATCTGGACATGACTGGTATCCAAAAATTTTGCAGACCACCATTTTCCTGTAAATTGTTGTTCACAAAGAAGTATGATAGATACGCATCTTCTACTATTGATGCAAACTTATGTGAGTCTTAAGTTGACGGCTAAACGTAGGGATTGCAAACAATGCGTCAGAAGGCACCCAGCCAGCGGTACTAGGCCACTCATGCGAAACCATAGCTATGGGTAAGCTAAATGATTGATCGTCCCGGGGTTCCACCGCTGAAGCACACCACGTGGAACAGATAACTAAAACGGTCAACTGTTATTGTAATTTTGGCGAAGAAATCAAGATGCGGGATTGCGAAATTTTATCTAGCATTTCAGGATCGTTGTTGTTGAGACATATCCCGACTCCAGTTGCAAGACGGTGAGATGTGTATCGTCTTACTGTACCCGATCGTGAAGGCTTCACATTTCCAGTCACCTAAACTTTATCTATCTGTCTATCTACCTATCTATAGCGCTATCAGTAATATCTTAAATTACTTCCCAAAACATCTCAGTTATCTGTTACTTTAATTTTATCTTTCGCTGTCAAACAGAGGTCACTGAACTGGTGACATAGTGAGTAGGCTACTTGGCGAACAACCCAACGACCGACAATTTGAACAAGTGTCCTAAGATCTTGACCTGACATCTCCACAGATAAAACAAAGAGCACCCCTGACTGTTAACTTAATGTGGGTGCTTTATAGTAAGAAAATCGTATATTTTTTCACTTAAGACTACTGTTATATAGTCTATTTCACGTGCGATATGGTATTTATCGCCTTGCCTTGCACCACGAATGCAGGTCAGACAATCGTTATCTGAAAATCTAAACTATAAAGAAATCTGGTCTTGGGCTGTTCCGTTGTAAGTGCACGACCTGAACCTCTGATATCATTACAAGATCGATCCATTATGATTATAGCCGATGTTAAGTAACAACCTGAAGTACAGTGTGCCTATCCAAGTCAATGGGATGCTAACGAGTCATCGAAAAAATACAAAGGTTGTTAAATACCTAGCCATATGATCGGTTGTTTCAAAAATAACTGACTAATGACGCTGCCAACTCAAAATATTCTCTCTAATGAAACATGTCAGGCAACTTACACTGACGTTGTCCAATTCTTTCCGTCCAAACCATCAGCTCCCCGTGGCGTTGAAAATATTGTCACATGAGAAATACCTGGTGCAAAGTGGCATGTCAGGTAAAGCGGTTGCTATGACTGATCGAGTTAGTTATTGTTTAGATAGTCGGCCCTACGTTACATCGAATGAAAAACTTAATGAACAGTCCGTCTGAACGTTTCAAGACTACGGATCAAAAAAGCACAAGTAGCTCAAGCAGAAAATAGTGGTAACAACTATCGAGAAAGTCGGCACCCTGTGTCGGAAGCGCCCATTCTGGTTCGATGATAACGATGCAGTTATCACGAGTCCAACCAGAGAAGGAGATAAACATGTTTGTTGCTTTCACAGTAGGCCCAAGAAATGGGGACAAAAGAGCCACATTCCTTAGCACTTGTCGTCAAACTGTTGAACGGCTTCACGGAATCAAGCCACCTTCTCCCTCAAGGGTTTGTTGATGCGTTCGTCCTTGCACAAATGTAGCAGAAGTAAGCAAAACACATCTACAGCTGTCAGAGCATCAGCAGAAAATATTCTGAACCAGTTTAACGCCAATGTTTTGAAGACCAATGCTGCCGAGAAGCATTGTGGATTCCGAGCGAGTCCATACATACAGTGTTCGCTGTTCGACAGCTCCAAAAGTGGACTGAACGCTAACAGCAACTGTTTGCCCTCATTGAGGATTTCACCAAGGCGTTTGACTCCGTTATTGTGGATGGTGCTTGGTAGGTTTGGATGTGTACGGAAGCTCGTCGATTTTATCAGTGTTGAATACGAAGGTGAAGGTACAATCGTGTTAATCGCCCTCTGATCATTTTGGCATTGCCGCTGGTATGTGCAACGTTATGTTTTAGTCCCAATCCTATTTAGTTTAAATTTGATTGCAATACTAACGTTTACATCTGAAAAAATAGGATGACGGTGCTAACACCGAACACCTCACAAATGGTCGTCCTCTTATCATTTAACTTTCAGGCGCTCCAAGTCGGCTACATAACTGGACCATGTGCATGCTGTTTTTGCAAACGGTTATGCTCTATTTGTACATTGCGAACAGTGAAGAGTAGTATAGACTTGTATAAAGTATGCTGATATCTAACCGTATATTTAGCCACCAGTAGCTCTACTTGTTCCATATCTTTCTTCCCGGCTTAAATTTTATGATTGGATTATCTCTATCCTTTGTCTCAGAGAGACAAGGATCTCAGTTTCATGTTAACCTACCATGTGGCTAATTGACATTGGCTAGGCGGATGCCAGAGGCATCTACACATACGCATCCTGGTCTTATTCCTTCTGACTCATACTGAATATAAGATGGGTGAATGGGACTATAAGTGGTACGACGCAAGCCACCCGTTGTGGCGGTTGCATACTGACGTTCTTGAAATTCGGTCACTGTGAAAGGCTAATGCAAAAACGGATATCGACAACAAAATCCCATAGCGGTTTTTTGCAACTTTCCCGATAGTCCAGTTCCATTCTTTATTAATGAATACACGAATGAACAACATGCAAATTTCTCCTGATGTCGCATGACAACTCACAACGAAATCACCAAGCAAACAACGATATTCTCTCGAAAAAGCATTACAACAGCTCGAGTGTAGACAGATTTCTCCTTAGGGTTGGTAGTCGTCAAGACTTTAACGACAAATTTGTCAAGTTTGTTTGGATTGTAACCTGGGATTGCAACAACTTTTCAAAACCACCAGCTGTTTGACTATTATCAGCGCAAAAGTCAGGAATTTACTTCACCCTGCAATTTACAGTGAATATCTTAAAAACTCCTCTCAGTTGATCAAAAAAATCAATAATTCCCTTAAAATTACTTTGTTTATTGCCAAATCGCAAATTACTCTATATCTGCCAACTTCTTTTCCGGCTGATGGTATCATTCGACTTAGCTGCTCCAAACTTGATACGTCAATAGGATTTGATAAAATGTGTCTTATCCGTAAAAAATGGCTAATATAGGTTAGGTCAACAATTTTTTCAGCTTCTCCTGTAGTAAGAGGTGTACTTCACTCATCACACAATTCGGGTTAATTTTTAATGTCATTAAGACTCTATCGTTGATAAGCGACTTCACGCAGTATAGGCACAATAAATAATTCACGAGCATTCACCTTCAGTACGTTCATTGTTGGTGTCCTTCCCACTGACACGTTCGTGTCATCACTACCCAATCTTAACCATGTTGAGATGTCCTGTCCGAACGTTCATTTACCTCAAGTTCACTCACGTTTAAAACTTTAGTTTGATTTCTCACGGAACTGTGTGGTAGGCTAGTCGTCTGAATTTATAAACCTGGCAAATGACAGAGCTAACATGCTAAAATGCTGACTATGTGGTTTTGACCAACCAAAGTGCAATAATATGAACGGTCATCTTTTACCTCTGCGTGCGAGGGACGGACATGTTCGAATGCCGGATTGTCAGATACGTCACTTACAACGGTGAACCAAGTTTGCTAGCGTCCCCTCAACATGGAGTCAACCTGGATGTTTTGGTTGTCTTCGGTGTAAATTTCTCAGAGTAGCCCTGGGGTTCAAACAGTTCGACTGACACAGCCCCAAACTGGTGAAAGGCTGGAAGATTATAGTTCAGTCGATGAAGTAAATGAACACTAGAGTGAGAGTATAACTCAGCATTTCACAAGAGAACGCAAGGCAGACAAAAGGACGAAACCTTTGTTCTAACGTTGAGACAACACACAGACTTCCCTTTTTGACATCTGTGGGTTTTTCATTTGTCATCCACTACACACAGATTTCGTCAGATGACTGTGTTTAGTAATTAGTAATGGTGATACAGGTGCTTGGCAGGCTACCGTAAGGAACACTCACCTCATACGACATTCGTACACTGAATTACTCAACTGCACATAACAAGCAGCAAGATGACGGTTTTTCCGCCCATGGTTGAATTGCGTGTCTGGTGGCCGGGGTAATCACGTGCCCCATGCCTGCCATCACACGTCAGACGCTTGAGTAATACGGCTCATGCCGTCTGGCTTACACAACCCTTCGTTCAGTTGTCTATGAACCCACTGAAGAGCCATGTGAAATGAATGTAGGTTCAGTCATTCCAGGGGTAAATAGACTAACCCATTGCGCCTCTCAACTGGCTACTGAATGTAAACTAAATTTGGGGACAAAGATAGCATCATTCTTCCAAGAAGTCACAGAAATCAGGCGAAAATAAAACTATGGAAAACTGATTACATAACCGGAATATAAAAGTAATCAAACTAACTATCCAGTCTAAATAGAAAATTCTTGATCAACAATCGTCAAAATTAGGGAAGCCTTCTTGATCTGACCTAGTCGACTTCGAGGTATATAGTCTACCTGGAATACCTTGCAGAGGGAATGTGGATAATCACACTGGATTATTGCCCAACAGAGCACACTTTTAATGGCTTAACTACGTAATTGCTGAAAGAGGCGTGTATCTCCCGAGAACAAAGTGATGTATTGGTGGTCGTGGTTGACCCATTAGGCCTAGACTGCCACTTTTCACAAGTCTAAGGCACACTCTCATTACTAAAACAAAGTCCGTCCGTACAGATTAGGTGACACTATTATCGTTCCGTGAGTGTGAGAGTTGTATTTTGCACCGCTCGAAAGATCATAGTTGAGTCATGCAAACTGGCGCAATTGTTGTCGGTGTCGGTTAGTCGCAGTCGGTAAGCCCAAATTGAACCAGTTTCAACAAATTAATGAGTTTCGGAGATGAAGCCAATTCAAGTGGTACATCTCAGATATAGCGATAGTCACTTGAATCAAACGATTCAAAAGGTGTAAGACTTGTACTAGAGATCCTAGAGGTAGGTGTCAGACAAGGTGGAACATACTGAAGACCACACCATCCAAACAATCCGTTTTCGCGTTGACGACGTGCACGCTGAACCAGCACTCTGCTTCTGTAGATCAACTGAGTTCTACGCTGCGAAAAGAGGTTTCTTCAAGGAAAGTTCACAAGCAAGTAATGGTGGATGGAGTCATGAGGCCTTGTATGTAATACGATCACGTGTGGAGTCAGGTTATTTTGATTGACGAACCCGGGTTCACCTTGCAACATTGTGCTGGAAGATTGTGAGATTGGAAGGTAGGGAAACAACCATTCAGCTGTTATTGTTGATCGCGGTCGTGTACACATGTGCTGAACCATCCGGATTAATAGGAAAAACAAAACTGAAATGCCGTAGGAAAATATCTTCAAAGACTGGTATCGTAATACCTCGGAATCGTATTTATTCCTGGGGAATATTAGAACGAGTTACAGACTCTTAAAGGACGATGACGGCAGGCTTCAACGTGTAAGGATGGGTGAACATTAAAAATTGAAATGGGGAATCCATTTCACTATCTGACCAACTTGTTCATCAGTTCTGGAATCAAAACTAAAACATTCATAACAAAAGAATAGGCTTGATGAGTTGCGTTCTTTAGGTTCACCTTAACAAGGTAGCCAGAAACCACAAATTACTGTTTACATTCATTTCATGCGCTGTCGTCAGCAGTGAGATGCAAGGAAAATGAACAGGTGTTTCTTCCATCACAGGTCACTTGTTGACTACAAGTTATAACGCCAGCATTGCATTTCCAGTTACCGTTTGGATGAATGTCCACAATTCTCCGCCGTTAAGGCGTACCGAAACCATATCGATGACTCACCAGCATCCGGCCCAATTTACTCACCAGTAATTGGTTGTCAATTTTCGCATGTGTCTGTTTGACTGAGAGTGTCACTAACGTTCCGGATCTTACTATACTTTCAGTCATTTTGTCTGAGACTTGTCGACAGTCCCATGTTAACGACTGAAAAAATGAATTGATATCGTAATTTGTACCCCCTGCCTGTCCCAATGAAAACAAATAAGGTATCCTACCTGGACTTAGATTCCTTGGAAACGGCCTATAGGAACTTCTCCATCATCTACACCCGTAAGGTACTCGGAACCATAGCAATGCGAAGAGAAAAGACATTCAGTCTATAAAATAACAACATAGATTAATAAAGCCAATGCCATTTTTCCTAGTACAACCGATAGTTAGTAAGCTGGAACCTGCTAGAGACCGAATGAGTATCCATAGTTTCAGAACAACTCGGTTTATTGTTAACGTTTTACTCGTGATACTCAGTCTTTGTCAGATCAGACGAGTGAGTTACAAATTTCGTGATATTTAAGGCAGGTTGGATGTAGGCAACTAAAGGAATTAGAAGACAACAGGTCATGAGTCAGTACTATGACTGAGCTACTAATTACGGCAGGTCGGGAACATGTAAACAGCGAGAAAGCAATGAACTCGGAAAGTCAGTCAAGTAAGTTGGACGAAATGTCAACTGTTTTAAGGGAAATTAGATACGGGAATCAGAGTCCCTTCAACCAACTATCGATTCAGGTCAGTCTGGTCTATCCAAGACCGGTCACCATCTGTCAGAGTTCTGGGTCTCGCCAGTCTTGTGTACGTCTCATTTGGCCTTCGTAATGTCGATAGGTTTTGCAAACTGAACGTTCTTGAGTAGTCCTAAACTCTGTTCACTTAACTGGACGTTTTCAAATCATTTTCATGACCGGTGGCCAACGTGTCATCAGCGACTGTGGAAATTTTGATTACGACATGGTATTCCAGCTGGTTTCAGGATGCTTCTCCAATGTTCTTTCTCTGTTCGTCAATTATGGTTCTGAGTCATCGATTCACCTTTCCAATTTCCACATGTGAACAACCGTTGCACTTTATTTTGCATAAACAATTATTAGTTATTCTATCAGTCAAGGTGTCCTTGAGGTGCACCACAATTTTACCCAGTGCCTTCCCCTCTCGAAAGACAGACCTGATACCTGTTTCCTTCAAGGCCGTACGAGTAGTCTGTGACGCCCATTCCTTGAATGGAATAAAAACAGTTCTTTTCCATTCCCGTAGCGTCTGTATCTACCTCCGCAGTGTCCGAACGTCTCAGGGAAGTGCGGATAATAAATCAGATGCACTCATTAACGGTAACTACTAGTGCATACTTAGGTGATCTTTGCTTGGGGGCCCCTTTGAATCGGTGATACTCGTATGACTGATCAAAGTTATTCCATTACGACAGGTGAATCCTGACCATGTGTCTAACAAAAATACCACTTCCACTAACGCGATTGTTTGCATGTACCGCCCGCACCTTAAAACTGATGAACGGCCACAATGCAACATGAAAAGAAG
>JTDE01003037.1:37619-51728 GCA_014338405.1 Paragonimus skrjabini miyazakii | reverse complement strand
TTCAACTTACCCCCATCGATGGCATACGTATCTTGATATCTGTCTGCTCATGCCAAAAAACTTAAATCGGTTTTTACCCTTTAAAAAATGTCACGCACCACTGCGTACCGACTGTCATTTTATGCTGCGCGGAACACTGGGTGACATGTGGAGTGGGAAAACATAGGGAATGGAACACGTCATGACTCTCCTTACTCTCATACTCCATTTAGCTTCGTATTTGCATACACGTGTGCTTATAGTGGCCTACTGTCCGGAAACAATTGTTTGTTTGGGTGATAATCAAAAGTGTAGACTGGTACTTGTCACATCTGATCACCTATGCGTCAGGTATTCAGGGTGTTCGTTCCAAAAGTTAACACTGTAATATACTTAGTTCTTTTACGACAAGGTCCATCTTCTGATTGGATCAGCCGAAATGCATACGTGAAGACGAAAGTAGCGGTTAGTTGTGACAAACATTCAATATTTTACTTTAGTCCGCCTTCTGTGATCTTTCACGGGTATCCAAACATGTTTAACTGATGATCAAGAGCCACGAAGCTATTTAGGAACTCAACAGTAAATGCACAGGCGTGTATTTGTGACGAACTGACACAGGTGGACTACCAGCATGTGATCTGAGCCAGTGTTTCGTAGCAGTTTATAGGCTATCGTTTCCAACAATTTCATACGCTGAACCTACTACTGTTGCTAATCAGGAAAAGCACGAAAACGAATAGTACAAAAGGCTACACGCATCGCTCTTCTCTAAATGCATTAGCAGCTTATAGTGAATGTGGCACAAACAAATTATCAACTGTATCTTAAAAGGGAATCTTTCAGAAGCAGTTATGATTTATGAAGTCTGTACTTTTGTTTTATGGGAAACAGTGATTGTCCATTCTCTCCAACTACTTTGTGTTCTACAGATTGGCTGCACTGGCACCCCCGCTCCTCAATTATCTGCGGGTTCTGTATTTTTCACCAGTCAGGTATAACGCTCCAAAGTCTGTCACCTCACAACCATACTCAGGTGACTTATTGCCTAAAAGCGTTGATCGAGATGTATAAACACAGACTGAACTCAACAATCAAATCGAATAAAGCATAAGCACCAGTATTTGAACCCAAATCTGCTCGGAATGCTAACAGTTGAAAAATCCTCCGTCGAAGTTTATTGACCGTGTCTACTTTCTCCAACGGTGCACAGTCAGCCTCATTCATGCATTTGGGCCAATAGTGAGATGCACACATGCTCGCATAGCAGGTGCACGGATGTGCAGTTCATCCGCTGTCTGGTGCACCACCATACCACAGTGTGCGTGCAGGCTTGTTGAACCACGGCCTTGTCTGACAGTCAGTCACCAGATAAGGGCAGAACGAAACCTGTGTATGGAGCAATCGGCGTGAAGCTAAAGAAGGTCGAAGGTCACTGTCGAGCTTCATGTGATTAGGGGATAGATCAGCCGGTTGAACGAGCGCTTCTGCACAGCCATTGGTTGGGGGAATGAATGGAAGTTAAAAGTGAATCCACTTTTTAAATAAATTGCTCGAGTATGATCGGTGGAATCTGAACCAATCATGCTTTAGAGGATGATCGAAACGAACGTATACAGCTCTTTCTTACTATGGAGTTATTTTGCTTTAGCAATTCATTTACGTCTTTTTTTGTTACTCTCCGTAGATTCAGTGAGGTCCATAGAGCAGTTCAGGTGTCTAGAACACGTAAGTGGTATGCGTGGACTGCCTGACGATCTTAAGCGATTGTTCATTTTAAAAGTTATGGCAACAAATACGGATTCGGTAAGAATTCTCCAGAGTTGACCAATCAATTTCATGATGGTAGAATAACTAGCCAGAACGAAACAGGTATATTTCAATTTGAACATCGCCCACAACTGATCGCAGCTGTCGCATTCCCCTAGAATTTCCAGTCGGCCCCTTTCGAAAAGAAGCACTAGACTAGAGTTTCGCTCTCATTAGAGCTCGTCAGTAGTGCATATCCTCGCCACATATACAGACGATGAGTGGCAACCAACAAGAAGCCGGTCATGTGTTCCCGGCGAATTTTGACCACTAAGTATACGAGCATAGAAATCAGAAGCAGTTTTTTGCACAATGTATCTCTCGAGCATATTTCCATGCATCTCATCAGGTACATACTGCAGTCTGTGGGTTTAAATGGCAAAGTTCAATGGGCATTGTGAAGCTAATCAACAAATTCAACAAACACACCCATACACATCAGCTACCAGAGCAATCTAGTACTGACGAACAAGTCTTTCTGTAGACAGAGGAGTGGCTTCCATTTGCTAATTGTTACCGCTTCCGCGAACCGGAGAAGCCTTCGATTTTTGCTGTGTAACGTATCCGAAACGCCTTCTCCAAGTTCAGTTGAGGTCGACAAGTCAACAGGTGTCGGGCAATCGATGATGCTGGTTCCTTGTGATTTGTCACATTCTGACTTGAGCTCGGTATTGTGGTATCTATGACCGTTTTGCGAACTCAAACTGCAATCCGTTGGTTGACCCGATTACGTAATTACCGCTCCGTTCTACGTATGTAATTGGTCCGGTACTCACACGAGAATTCCTAAATGATGTAAAATTTGGCGTTGGGCAGTAGCGGTGTTTTCGGAGTATACAGTTCTCATATTACTGTCGAGTAGTCTAGGATTTGGTTAATTTCAAATTAATAGAGTGACTTGTTTTATTGAGCCACTGGTTACTTGGGGGTTAACGTAGCAAGAGTTGGGATTTTACATTTCGATATGTTGTAAGGTATGATCTAGTACATGCCTAAAGAGCATTCTTTATTTCCCAACCATTATACAACCACACAGAGAGAGAATGGTGTTCAAAAGTTCTCGATACATTTTATTGAAAAAGAAGTGAAAAAAGTAACTTAGGAAACGGTATAGACAGGTGCAAGTTCAACCGCATCGATTGACAGTAGTTCAGTTAAACTATAACAGAAAATCTCTAAGGTTAGAACAAACCAGTAAACATCAGTTGCATACGTTCGATATATACTAAGATGATAAACGACACTATTTTAAGGTCAAAATTGACCTTCAAGGCATGTTTAAATTGTTGTACGATGCAAGAGGAGCCGTTTTGTTGTCATCGAATCCTCCTTTTTGCTCGCTCCTTGTCAACTGGTTGTCTTCGTAGAGAAAGCCAGAGAACAAGAAATAAAACAACGTATCCGCACCATGCTTTGGGTATGTTTAAGGTGGAATCATTTCGCAGTTGGAGTACACCATGATTTACCAGGCAGATGAGTTTAACAATTCGTATATGAGAAAAATATTCTTTTAGATGGTACTGGATCCAACGACCATAAACAGCAACTAGACCGCCGAAAACAGAACAGAAACACATAGGGGAGAATTACAAACGGTTAATACTTTTGAACCACCTTGTATCGCCTTTGAATCCGTTTAAAGTTCCCTATCAATAGGCTTACAGTGTAGGTCTTTTATAATGAGGTACCAAAGTGAATTAGTTTTTCTGTTGCATTGGTCAAAGTTATGACGTATAACTCACCATGAATAAGATGACTGGAGGATGATTTCTTTTCAGCTTCATCTAGGCATGCATTTTTTTCATACAATTGCAGGTGGTAATCGTTAGCAAAGAACGAGTTTTCAATAATTTTTGACTGTCGTCACACTACTCAATTAATATACATGTTTAGTGATCACTGTCTAACCGGCTGGTTTGAAAAGTCAAACAAGACATTGTAACGTGCAGTCGAAACCAGCAAGCGCGCATGGGCTGAATTTGAACTGTGTGACAGTGTGTGCTGCTGCGTTGTTGACAACGTTTTAGTTTTTGTTTGTATGAGTTGTGTGCAGGGATTACTGGGCCTTTGGCTCATGCATTGTTTGTGTTGTTTCCTTTTACAAGAATGTTGTTGGAACCCCTACTTCGAAAGAACTCTGTCCCATGATGTCTCCACTTCGCCCTAAAATTGCTTCGCAAGTGTAATGCAAAGACAGAGTAGAAACGGCCGGCTTGTATGCTACAACATCACACACACAATGCTATAAACCGACAGGTTAAATATGTTTATTGCTCGAAATCAAATTATGTCTCAGCATGACAGTTTGACAAGGAGTTGAACAGCAGACCATCACGCGAAGCAAACAATGCTTCGAAGCCAATTGTATTCATTAAGATTTGCAATAACCTGATTAATTCCACGCTGTAATGATCGGTTAATGATAAATATCAAGTCTTGTAGATAATTGCATTGGCAAGCAAACATTGTGGTTTGAGTAGATGAATTAGAACATCGGAAGGTTGAGACTTTCGTGAGCTTCCCTAACGCAGTGGACATCATGTCATTGTGTTGATTGTTACTGATTGTACAGTAAATATGAATAAGATTCCGTAAAAAATGGAATCACCGTAAAACATGGGTACCACGTTTAACTCATTGGTTAACAAATACCATCCTTGAGCGACTTATGGGTGCATGCCATTTCCTTCCAACTTCTAGCTTGAGTCATTTCTCTATGCTGAAATATTTGCCCAAATTGTTCTGCTAGCGCATAGAAAGACTGTGGATATGTATTGCGAAGATGTGTGAAACAGTATTTTACAAGAACTTTTCATGTGGATATTGAAAAACTCTTCCGTACATAACGTATTGTGGTGTTGACTACATTTATAGAGACAGCCGACCGTCATTCGGAAACGCCATCAAATTTTACAAAACGGAAAGCACTTAATAATGAAAACGAAATAACTGCTTAGCTGCAAGTCTTGGAGTCATGAACTGTCAAACAGAATCACGTGATTTCCACAGTCTGAGTGACTTTTAGTTGGTCAAGGCGTTTACGCAGACTATTATCTTGAAAAACATGGTTGTTGCCTAAATGTTTACAAGCAAGTTCTTAAGTCCTTTTTACATAAACTGATGATAATCTGTAGGCAACTGTAAAGACTTCGAGGTACTTGTGTTTCGAAAATTTAGCATCCCAAATTATGCAATGTTTTGTAACAGAAATTGCATATTAAACATTGTTCTGTCCCGTCAATTACTACAGTACTGATACAGCAGGTGATGCTCAAGACACACACGTGCATCACAGTTATCTTATTCCCAAAATTGTGTTGTCAACGGCAGATATGTCTGCGAAGTCATCGGATTCCTCACCAGCACTATGGAAAGCTTCGACAATTACGTTTGTATCGGATGTTATACGCCAAGAACAGATTAGTGAAGACGTTTTCGTAATTTACTGCTCAGTGCCAAATCTAATTTAAGATAGGATGCCATGATTGCAATATATTTCTCACCAATTACGTCTAGGAAATCTTTGAGGGTTTTCATCGGAACCATAGTCACACGAATTGCAATGTGTGCATACTGAAGCAGGCCAGGGAAACACAGTGTTGTAATTCTGCTTCTATTGTAAAAGACGCGCTTGAAAAATTGGATGAACATGGTGTTAAACTGACAGACATGCAGTATGCTGATGATATTGTTCTGCCTAGGTCCTTTGCTTAAAATATACAAATCATGGTGAGCCAGATGAAATACAGAGCTTGTTTGTATGGAGTGCGCTTCGCACTTTAAAAGTGCACAGTGCTGCCCAAGAATGCAGCGCTCTCAGACCACGTTCTCTGTTGCAAGCAGTTGGCTTAAGACTGTGGACATTTCTACGTACTTGCTTAGTACTACCTCGTCAGCCTGTAATATCGTCGACGAGATATCAGCGGGAATAGCAAAGGCACAAGTTTCCTTCTCCAACCTAAATCATCTGCGGCATCAAAAAGACTTTCGATTTTCGTTGAAGGGAAGAGTACATAATGCTTGTTTACGTTCTGTTTTGCTCTATGGTTCGGAAACATGACCTATTCGCAACGAAGATATCAACAGAAATGCTGCGTTTGACCATTGTTGTTTCCGTCGAACAGGCCACATCAAGTGGGATGGTTGCGTGAACAACGCTGTAGTTCTCCAGAGAGTAGTTTGGAAAACAGTGTAATCACATTGTGATCAGTTGGTGAACTAATCAGGTTGCGCGAATCGTGATGTTCGGGCCAATTACCTTTCCTTCCAGTTAAGAAGTGTCCGCTCTACTACCTACTGAGTTCGCCAACATTTTGATAAACTCACCTGATGGTCGACCGACGACATGCTCACGAAATATGAAGACCCTGTTACTCCATTGTGTATAGTGGGTACATATTACCTGATTGGTTGGAATTCCCGTCATCACTCAAACCGTTGATAAGAAACATTGTCCGTGCTGACGGTGTGCCGATCACTAGTGTGCCAACAGGTTTTTCGATTTTCTGTTCATTCATATCCTATTGGGTTATTTTCAAAATATTTCTCCCAGGATGTTCCACGTGGTTGTTGAGTCGAGCAATGGTTCCAGCCACACTACGCTCCAATCAGGGTAACAGCCATTATGAATGAATGAGTAAATAAATGAACAAATAAATGAGTATGCCTCGATGAAAAAAATTATAAAAATTTTATCATGCAGGAGACTGGTAGGAAGGAAGTACAGCTAACACTATTGCCCGCTACTCGTTAAACAGGGGTTGGTTCGTGACTGTCTGCCATCATGCAGATTAAACCGACTACTGGAGACAGCAAATGGCTGAAGAAGATAACTCCCGACAGAAAACGATCTAATTCTTGAATGATGAAAGAACGAAGATTTATTGAGATGCATTGAAATCCATAAAGCATACAGCCAGATAATGCATTACTTTCTGTGAGCAAAATAAAGAACAGAAGATCGACGCCTTTCAGTTACTTATCCTAAAGCTTTTCAACCTACTTTCAACGGATTTTTGGAAGAGTATACCTTTGTTGAAGTGTCTGAATGCACAACACATTGTCCGTGAAGATTACAATTCATGAAAGCAGTTCGAACTTCTGATTAACAACAGGCTCAAAGGCATTTACTTGAAAGTTTTTCCGAAGGCACTATCGATCTTCCATCTATTTTCAGTGTCATACATAAGATTGTTGATTTCAGTGATGTCATGCCATAAGTGAACAGCTATATTTAACCACATATATTAATGCGCTAAGTTGAGTTGACAAAACTGACTCAAGGATGAGTACCCACAATCACTAACTCAACGGATACTGAAAGTTGTCATTCAATACACACGAGTGAATGCACCATAACACCGCAAATGAGGTTTGTAGTTGACAGCCATCTTCGAGTTATCTTCAACTTAATGATAAATGTGGATGTATTATTTGTTCCCCATGACACGTTGTTGTGTTCTGGACATTCTTTCTACTAAAAACAGTCGTTTTACTTTTTTAAGGATTATGATTTGCATGGATCCTTACTTATGATCAATAGGTACACACACTTGCATCTGTGTGAGGCGTGAATAATCCTACGAGTCAGATATTGACTAAATGCAAACTTATTCGCGGTTATTTTCCAACGGCTGGAATTGCAAATCTAACAATCATACACTTTCCATATGGATGCGTAGGTCAATCATACCGTATTAGTTAGGGGTAGAGTTTACTGAATTTAGGGGAAAGCACACTAGTCATTATTGATTAGTTTAACTTATCAAAATAGGAATATAATCCTCCTCGTGTGGTTAAGGGATTAACAGTAATTTGTAACATAGCGGGTCAATCTCAAACGGCAGCTTACGGTGTGTTTCGTTTTCGATTGTAGTTAACTATGACTGACCGCATTGGTGAGTATTCCACTTCTCTTTCCTTTCTAGTTCACAGTGTTTTTATTATCGAGATAGCCGATATTCAGTGCGCTTCACAGTGGAACCCGAACGGTTCACACATTCCATCATCAAAAGTTTTAAATCAAAAGCTCGAAGGAACGGACAACTTGCAGGCCCAACTTTCTGCTCAGCATGGTGTACACCTGCAGATGGCTACACTGACTGATTGATGAATATGAATGAACTCAAAGGACCAAATATTTTTCACATGTAGTAATCCTCCTCTGCTCTTAGTCAGCTAATCACACTGAGATTCAAACGTATTTGAAGTGGTGAGTGTAGAAATTGAAGGAGTGCGACGAAAAGGAGTACTGTCATTGAATGGAGTGAGCAACACAACTGGACTCTCTCACAAAGAAGTACTCTAAATGTTTGCACAATGTATCAATCCACTACCGTCCATTTGACTTTATATATGACGGTTTAAACGCAAGTCCTGTGGAATCAAATCCCTTCCAGGTTGCTTTCTAGCTGGTTTCTATCTGAGCCATGGAAATGCACAGACATTGACCATCGCCCCTAATTCTGTCCAAAAACAATCAAGTATTTTGCAATTTTCGTACGGTTGCGTTGATCCTTTTCGTTGCATTTGCAAAGTACCTTGTCTTAGTAACTACGTTACTTTTCGAACGTTGTGCTTCGTCCACAAACCCAGGTACACTTGATATTCGAAACACGTAAATCGATAAACACACATTTACTGTAACGGTGTGAACTGCTTGTTCGTGTTCCGTACACGCGTCGTTTGTGCACTGATTTATGGTAGTTGAAGATCAACGGAGGCTACGAACCACTTAAGAGTATTTCTTGTCTCATTGATCGTCCCTAGGGTGGACTCGGCAACTTTTCATAATAGTAAGACAGACTGGACCTGCAAGAACTACTTCTACGGAAGGTAACGGAAAACTTAAATCAGATCACATGGCTGAGTTAATTCATCTTCATTATTTTGTTCGTAACTATGGCTTACTCGAATAACTTGTACATGGTGTTAGGTTAGCAGCAGCAGCTTCATATATCAGTACCTTATTTCAGATGGACTAGGAATACGCGTACAATAGTAATGAGGATAAAGCATCCTCTATAAAATTAGTCTGTCTTCTAATAGCTGAAAAGTTATACAATGATAGTCAAAAGAGCCACACACCATGCAGGCCCCACAACAGCGACGTCCCTCTGATCTGTCAACTAGGGGGGCAAACGATCGGAACAGAGCATACTAGCTCTTGAAAGCTTGTTATTGGTTTGTTCAGTTTTAGCAGCGAATCTGACGGCTGGTAGCATTTACATCAGCGACTCTCAGAAGAACATCCGTCCTCAACGTCTAGTTGTGGAGAGTTCGGCTTTGAATCGATGAATACGGCAACAAGAGGTAGATCAATGAGGGCGGTCGTTTGTTGCTGAACTGATCAACAAAGAACCAGATCTACCTTCACATACAAAACAAATGGATTACACAAATCAACATAGCCATATACTGAATACCACAGCTTCATGGACACATCTCGCCTCTCTCAGATCACGGAAGGTATTCAGTTGAGGCTTTCATGGAGAACACGTTGCTGGAGAACTACTGGAACTGTTTTCATATCAAGTCCCGACCACGTGTAATATAAAGATCTCACACAACGGTCTTGATACCATACTGAGCAATGAACTGCGCTCCAGCGACTTCTGTGTAATTGACCACATGAATTTATGAGAACGACAAAGTAGCGAACAAGACTTGTTTTCTGTGTTTGATCATCAGGCTAATTACAACACAATAAACATAAAGACAGTAACTGGGGTGAGTTAAAAAAATGGTCAATAGAGGTAATGGACGGCGTGTTTGGTATTAGTTACGCAATCACTGTTTCAAGTCGTGGGCTTGACTGATTGTGGGCCAGGGGAGGTTAAGTGTCCGCACGAACATCTGAGCACAGAGGTCAGGATTGCGCAATCGGATACTTATGGCCTCGGAAACGGTCAACATTCAGAATCTTACCACTTATGATCGAATCCATGGTGCTCGGTAGACAATCTGAAAAGCGTCTTTCTTACTGACAGAATGATTAGAGTCAGTCAAATGAGCAACAAACGCGCTTGAAACCGTTTTATTCACACTACTGTTTGACCATGCCGGATGATGTTCACGCACTGTGTCAGACAATCGTCTCGTAGTACGAACAGTGTATGATGTTCGACACGAGCAAACAAATGAGTACACACAACAACTGGTTGTAGAACATGGAAGTTTGTCTCTGAGTTGTGACATAGTAACGCGTGTTGAACGGAAACCCACGCACAATTGATCGGCAAGGTAGATTGTTTCGACGGACTTTTTGAGCTTTCTTGAGATAACTTCAGTCATAGGGTCTCCCTTGAAAGGAAGACTAATAAGCACAAGTTTCTTATTCACAGAGAATGACCTAAGTTTCAACTTTACCGTCTGCATCGCCTTCTGAATGAAACGCACTGGGTAGCCATTCTGCATGAACATTTCTTGTAGAAAGTTTAGCTCAGATTGTAGGGTGTCAGGGGTGCAGATCTTCAACACCCTACCCGTTAGACATCGTATGAGGTTTCGCTTTTGATTTAATTTAGCTTTTGAATTTAGTTACGGAGTGTTTATGCATGAAGTCAACCGTTCAAAGTGATGAACAAGCATATGTAGATTTTAGGTACCTCTTCATACGGTACTCTATAGAGAGTCCAACCAAGGCATAATCGTCAGTTGAGAAACTTTCATACACAATTGAGCCATTATGTGTAAATGAGCCCAGGATGAATAGGAGCAAACGAGGGATTGTTGCAGATGCCGCGAGCACTTATGCATCGTTTACGTGGCTTTAGCCACCTTAGGTTTAATATTACTGAACGAAATTAAGCATACCACAACTGCTTTTTAAACTTGTGCCTAACCTAATAATAAACATAGTTTGCAGTGTTTACAAAAGTTACGAACGACCACACGAAACTCAACGGTGCATGAATATAACAGATTATTTAAAAGGTTATATACCGTATCAAGATTGAATGTATGTACTCAAGTGTATGCGCCAGAGAATTTCAAAATACCCGCAACTGGAAGTGGAGATCGGTAACACACGACAATCTGCAACATGACGGTGAGAGTTTGCCTGACAATACTAGGAAGGGTCACGACGTTACCTGATTCTCTAATAACCGCTTACACAATGAGTAATAAATTGTCCAAAGCCAAAAGTGATCAATGCGAACGATGCGAAAAGTATACAAGTTGTATTAGAAGGAAAGACATCAACTGTACAAGATAACGGTTCATCAATAGCAGTAAGTTGGTTGCCTACATGGTTTGACACAAAGTCGTACGGACGCGGTAACCAACTCTGGGATAGAAGCGTGGGGACTAATCACGTAGAGACAAGTGTAGCCTTAGATATTCGATAGGCAAACATTCACTTAAATGGTGCCTAGAATAACTCAGTCAATCGAGTACGCCGCCTACGTGGAGAACTTAAACAACATCTTGTTGCCTGGGTTTCGTCTGACAGAAAAAGGAACTGTTGAAATATTCGTCTTCTACAACCAGGTATCTTCAATACATTCTTCCTAGTGAATAGTCGTGATAATTCACTTTATGCGAGGATCGATTGTTAAGAAAGTCAATCGCAGAATAAGATACCTACCAACTGTATACACAATCACATGTACTTGAATGTAGTTAGACTCCGTAAGTGTGCAAAGTGGCCGGGGCCTAACGCACCGCGTCATGTATATAGTGCAGCGCTTACGCACGTATAACTACAAACCGAATGAATAGGTACAAACTGAACAATAAATGTTATCGGTCTTCAAGGGCACCTTAACTGATCAGTCTGACATTAGTGGCTTAAAGCAATCCTCTTCCGTGACAAGTTTGAAAACTGGGGTTAGAAACGCTAAGTTGCACGAATTATGTCACGACAGATTTCATCACATCTTAACAAACAGAGGATGTTTTAAGAACAAACCGGTTGATTTAGAACATAACTATTGAGTTAGATCAGCCAGACAAAGAGCGCTACCAAGCAAGTAGCAGGCACAGGCATTTACAATGTCAAAGCTTAACAAATTCTTAGTCAGTATTCAACTAGGATGGTTTTAATTCGTTCGGAACACAAGGACGAACTGTCACCCGTACTTAAACGTCAGCAAGAGTTTCCACTCGCGTGAGATCATGATAATCCTATTGATACAGATAAACAATTGTCAAGAAAACCAGTCATCTTTGTAGAAGCACTGTATCAGCCAGGCAACGGTTTGAGCCTTGGAAACATCAGGAATCTTATCACATCAAACACATGGTCGCTCAAAGGCCTATAAAACAAACATCACGCTATATCAATATTGTCCAACAGTAATCCACTACAGCACAAGCTTGCCAAATGACCGGAAAAAATTGAAACCGGTTAGTGCTTCTTCTGCCAAATGTGGCATAAAAGACATTTTGGAATCGGCCAACGTAGTTTATAGCATGAACACAGAAAAAACTCCCCGCATGCATGGATATTGAACCTCTGTACAAACATTTTACTGCATGAACAGATTCAACTTCTATTTGATTTTAGTGATCAGTATAATATTAACGACCTTTTGCCTAGCAGTAGGCTGGAACACCTTTTGTGTTTCCGCCCTGTGAATATCAGTTAAATGTTTTAGGACAAGGCTTGCTATCAAGTAGACATGGAAAGTCCCCTAAACCAAATTCAAGTCGAAATGTTAGCCGTTAAGCCGGAGAGTCAGTTTCCTGAATGGATTCTCTTTACACAGAAGGTGCGTCGAAGACAACTGCTATTTCGAACAAGTAACAGCGAATATTGACAACACAAGACGTGATAAACAATGTGCATAGGAATATCCATATGGCTCTCGAGGAGGAACATGACGAGTTTCTATCGTTTCTTAATACTCGAGTTATCAGAAGAGGTGATGAAACAATTCGGTTTTGCAAAATCATCTGAACTGGTCAATAAAGGTGTTTACGAAATTTCGTATGGATAAGTTATAGACGTGAGCTAGCCTGTACACACATTCTGCGGACATTCTAGAGGCCAATTGATGCAAACCCACAACAGAATACGCCGATTTGTCCAAGGTATGGTAGTGCGCTTAATAGAAATCGGATTCTCTTCCTTATAATAGTTAACACAGAAAGCTTTGGTCCCGAGAATATCGCGAATGTCCCCGTTAATTGCTCTAAAGACAAACCAAAAAACGAGTGCAAAAAGCACCTTTGTTCCGCCTCAACAATAAGCATGATATTACAGGGTATTTATATGGTGCAGAGCGAACTACAAACATTATTGAATCAGAAAATCGAAGGAGTTACCAAAAACAGTAGTTAAGATTACTAAGCCATCAATGAGCATAGCGGGATAATGGTGGAACATTTAAAAAAGCTAGCGAAGGTTACTAGCAGCTGTTCTGGATATTTCCGTTCATTCTGATTTGGCAAAATCGTTTCCACGAGGAAGAAGGTGGTTTTGGACGGAAAAAAATGGATTCCCTGACACCAAGTTGAACAAGTTGCAAGATGTGTTCATCAACAACGACTGTCCTTCTCAGTTCACTAAGAAATTTGATCAATTAGTTGGCCAGGAACCGGTAAAACTAAACGTCCTTGAAAAGACGGGGACTTTACGTCTTCCAGTTAAACGGACGATGTGGCATACTTACAGAAAACCGCCTTCAGATAGCCACTAAACGTGATTTTGATGATGGTCAAATAGTTTTATTTCCGCAATCCCGGCATCCTAACAGTTCTAGTTCAACAGCCGGTGTCGCCAACCACTGGATCACGCCGTCTAACAAAGCCAATCTCAGTGCGAAGTCTGTTACAAAAGCAAAGCAGAGCGTAAGCTATAGGGTATGATTACCGAACACATACCGAGCTGGGCGGAGCGCTAGATTACGCACCTAGTCGATGTAGTGTCAGTTACCGCCAGCCTGACGTATACTGCTACTTTAGTGAGGTGGTCGGGCTCGTGTGCTGTTTTGATCCGGCGGGCTATGCTGACTAGGACTCCGGTCCCTCCAGGTGCAACCTTGTCAAATAGGCAAATGGGAAACAAACAGATGAAAAGCAGTTACCCTCAAAGGATTGTATGTCGCACTACTGACCGCGTAGGTGTGCTTAGGTAATGATACACGATCCTATGGGCATACAATTGAACTATTTTTATAGTTGCAGCACTACCGTCTTCCGTATCAGGAAGAAGGAGGTTTGAAAAAGTACCCTCAAACAAAGAGCACTCCGATCGCCCAACGGTTGACCATAACCGCCGGCGTATTATTTAATACGGTTGAAAAAACTCTGGAATCTCTCCAAAGCCTGAAGTAGCTTCGAGGACATCCACTGCGCGCAGCAGTGCCCAGAATC
>JTDE01003037.1:18210-36889 GCA_014338405.1 Paragonimus skrjabini miyazakii | reverse complement strand
CTGAGTTCTTGCTTTTCATTGTCGATTGGTTTTCGATAGTGATTACAGACTGGGTATTAATCTGTTGGACCAGTTCCAACAAGAGCAATGTTTGCTCGAGTGGATCCCAGTGAACAGCCGCTTGTGTGCTGTCAGACTCAATACATCGGTAAAAGTCTGCGGACGCAAATCGGAAAGGCGTTGTGTATTCACTATATCGGCGTACGCCCCAACGGACAGCAGTTCGGATGCTACCAAGGATGGATTCTATGACGCTCTCGTTGTCTTTTTGAGACAAACTAAACACTTAGACATCATCATACTGGCGGGCGATTTTAATGCTTAGCTTGGTCGTCTTTCTTCGGATGAGAAGCGGCCTGGAGGTATGTTTGATGTCCGGGTACAACGCACTGACAACGGCGAAAGACTATTACAAGCGTGCGCAACCCACGGTCACTTGATTTCGAGCACCGCATTCCAACACAGAAAGAAGCATTGTGTTACTTGGGGACCTCCGTGTGCTTCTCAGCCGTGGACACAGTTGGATCATATAGCAGTCAGTTACAGGTGGCGCCACTTTATTAAGGACTGTCGTGATTTTCAGAGCAATCATCTGGACTCGGACCATGCTGTTGTGCGTGCCCATTTCGTTTTGTCATTTGCTCGTAAAAGGTGCTTAGAGCTGGCATTCAAGCGATGGAGGTGTAAGGAACGTTGACCAAAAGGCGTTGATGAAGAAGTTGCCCAGTATAAGTCAGATGAAGGATCCTAACGAACACAGAAAAAATCGCCGAAGCTATGAAAGCATGCTGTGAAAAAGACATGTTCCGAAGAGGCTGTTCAGTTGCGATAGGACTGAATTTTCATCACGTCGATAAACCTCACGAACAAGCGTCGCTCGATCCCACCTGGTTCTGAATATGATGACGACCGTAGAGAACTTAAACGCAAGCTGACTAAAAGCTTGCGAAAAGACCGTGAGCACTACTTGGTCGAAAGCCTTTCTATCTGGGAATAACAGAGGATCTTTCTTCCTGATCCGTGGTTGTACTGATCGTCGAGTTGGTGTAAGTGAGACCATATGTGAAAAAGGGGATTCACTTATCATCAGCCAATCTCGCCGACTTGACAGATGGGCTGAACGCGAAGAACAGGCAGAATTCCGATCCAGTCGGGGCTGCGTTGATTATATTTTTACCTTACGACGGATCTTGGAACATCGGCACTGTTACAGACAGCCGTGGTATTTTTGGACCTGAAGGCTGCTTTCGATTCAGTTGCTCGTAACGTTCTCTGGAGCTGCCTTCTCCGCAAGGGAATACCAAAGGAATAGGTGAATCTGTTTAGATCACTGAGAGTTTATGGACAACTGTATCGGGCGTTTATCACTTCTAGTGGTGTTCGTTAAAGGTGTCCGATTTCCCCCTTCTTGTCCAATTCTGTCATGGACGACATTCTGGAGGGTGCGCTTGAGGAATCCAGTGGGCTTAGTGTTGAGCTTCTTCTTGGTGCCAGATTGACCAATCTGGAGTACACGGACGACATTGTCTTACTTAGCTCCCTTGCCGAAGACATGCAGACCATACTGAACAAGATGAGTGGCCGGGCTGGTTTGTATGGAATGCGCTTCGCACCTTCAAAGTGCTGCTTCAAGACGTCGGCATTCTCACTCCTGCTTTCTTCTTTACAGGTAATCCGCTTGAGACTGTGGACAGTTTCATATACTTGGGTAGCACTATCTCGTCAGCCTGTAATATTGCTAATGAGATATCAGCGAGGATAGCAAAGAGACGAATAGCCTTTACCAAAATGCGTCATCTGTGGTGTCGAAAAGACGTTCGGTGGTCGTTCAAAGAAAGAGCATATAATACTCGTGTACGTTCTTTTTTCCCCTGTGGTCCGGAAAGGTGGCCTGTTCGCGAGGAAGATATCAACAAGCTTGTGGTGTTTGACCATCGTTGCCTCCGTCAAATAACCCAACTTAAGTGGACTGATCGCGTGAGCAGTGTGGCAGTTCGCCGGCGCGTATTCCGGTACGCTCGGGATGCGTGATCAATTGGTCTACTACTCACGGTGCATAACTTGCGATGGTTAGGTCACGTACTCCGTATGTCATCTGTTCATTCACGGTACCGAGCATTATATGCTGAGACCACCAACAGTTGGGTAAAACCGCGTGGTGGTCAAGCAACAACGTGGTCACAAAATATGAAGACCTTGAGTGCTCCATTGAGCAAAGTGGGTAGGTGTCGCCTGCCTGGATGGGGTCCTCGTGCTGACTCAAGCCGCTAGCTAGAGACGCTATCTGAGATGGCGGTGTGTCGCAGTCAATGGTGTACCTGTATCCATACCATTTCTAGTTCTTTCGCCTAGTCTTCTTTTGATAATTTTCAAACTTCTTAGTAGCGTTTCCTTCTAGAATATTCAACGTCACTGTTGCGGTGAGTGGCCGCCCGAGCCACAGTACTTTTTGGTCAAGCTCATGGCTGCTATGATGATGAATCACCGCCACCTTACGCACGACACTTACCGCTGACGTGCAATCAACCGGGCACGGTCAATCGGCTCAAGGTCGTCCGCACGAAGATCAATCCACGCCTTCTTCGATACGTCGAAGCCATTGCTGCCAGAAGACAGGCCAAACCGGCGCACTTAAAAGGTACTTTATGCTACTCCTTCACCACTCTAGCAGAAGTAGGGGCAGTGCACCATTAAATGGCTGACGCTTCATTGTAGTCCGCTTTTTTGGCCTCATGACTTTGTCGATGGTATAGTTACGGTAAAATCATTAGAGGACGGAAGTGTGGACAGATCAGGGGTAGTAGTGCTATATGAGCATGGATTTTAAACGAAAGGCCATAACAGTTTCATTATTGTAGCAGTTTTTTTACGCACAACGACAGGCCGTCAGATGGACGGCAATGACTGCACTTTAAGACAAACCTGAAAAATACAGGTTGTGTTGCTGATCCCGACCAAATGTGAGTCTGTTACAAGTGTGCGAACCCTCGTCAATCTGAGGTCCACAGATGTAGTCGCACAGACGACGTGTTGTATGGCCCAAGCAAGTTGACCCTCAGAACGATAACATCAATTTTATCTGAGGAAAGTAACACCGATAAAAACGTTGTCTCAAAACCTAAGCTGTTGACCGCATTTTCGAACGGTAGTCAGAATTAAGTGGACTTCTTCGGTGCTGTATACGGCTTCGTGGTCGTCTCGCGACATGTCCATATTCAGGGAAACATCGTTTCAATCAGCTATTTCAAGTAGGTACGCGCTGCAAAAATGTCCCCTCGCCCCAAAGATAAAGTCTATGAGGCACGACCGTGAACACATCCCCATAACAAGACTGTCTACTGAGGCTGTATTATTCTGCGTAAACCACATTCACCACTCAAGCAAGACAGGCTGCACGGGCGACGGAATCTCACTTGCTCGACCGCATCCAAGATCACTCGAGGTAGCTAATCTACACACTGACGAACAGTTGCACATACGTAAATCGTCCGCACCTGACCAAGGCTAACAGAAATCCTGAGGTTCGATCCAACCAAGTGAAAAGTAACGTCATACCCAATGCTGAGACCATGGTTACACTTGACGACCCTTCCAATATGAGTAAAAAAAGACACCACGGTCATCCGCTGAGAACCCTCACGTGCACAGCGCTATCAACTTGCAGATAGTTCTAACTACAACCGAACGACGTGAAAGTTAACAAACAATCCGCCGGTCAATATGAGATTTTACACCGAAAGAATACACAGACCATGAACGACTGCTTAATGAGTCCTATTCATGTGTCCCACTGGGTTTAGGAAAGTCTTGAGTCAATAAATTGTGAACGTGTGCACAGAGTGCAGTAAATCATGGCACACTACCGGAGGGTCCTATGAGCAGAATGCGCTCGTCCTAGGTCCACAACTGGCACTAAATTTCAATAGGCCCGCATACATTGCACGCAAAAGCACTTTGTAAACAAACTTTCAACTCGTTCTTCACTCACATTGACCACAATGAGTTGACCAATATTGTGTCCTATCTGGACCATGTTTGTCTCGGCCTGGACATTGACTGGATGGCGTACTGACTAATCGGCCTTGTGGATGTCTGTCAAGGTCATCACCGGATATTCACGCTCCATGGATCGCGTGGCTAGATTTTTGCAGTCACGCGGATTATCCTTGACTATTTTTCTGATGGAATTCGCATGTATACATTTCTACGTTGCGCTCTTGCGGCACGAATACAGCTACTATGCAGATTGTATTTTAAAGCGAAGATACAGTAATCAGGTTCCGCGACAGCTGATATTTCGAAAGATATAACTGAATTTGTGTCTCAAGAATCCTATTAAATTAATGGATGAAAAACCGAATGGAGTTAAATGGTATAGATCTTAGAAAGGCTGTCTTGCATTCTCAACGAAATAGCGGTTAAATCGGAGAACAGTCTTACCAAATGAAAGCTTCAACACGGTGGTTTAAACTTAGTTCTGCTACCTCAACGGTGACGAGTGGACTCGGATGATCTCGAAACTCACTGAATGCGCCCATGCAACCGATTCACTGTGGCGAATGTGTACCACCCAGCCACAGAGCATAGTAGATGGACGCCCTAACCTCCCAAACATACGCTCTACTTCATCAATCGGGCTTTAATGCTTGCGGATACTGAGAAGGAAATTTTGAACGGAAAGCAGTGTTTATCCTTCCACAACACAGGTAGAACCCCGTGGGTGTAATACTCTGAATCCTAAACCATACGAGGACGTTAGGTGTAAGCTTACGGTGCGCTTCCATTATTGAACATAGGTTCAGCTGCGCCCATTAGACTTAGTTCACCTCGTTCACTCCCCCATGAAGATAAGCTGCTACATTAGCGAAAAGTACCATATCGATCGTTCACACGGCACCTCAAAAGAAACAGCTGCAGAATGGCTGTACAGCACAATCAGCCGGCAACCTCATTTAGGCAGACATCCTTCTCCTTGAAGAGGCAGGTTCTCCCTTCCGAATTCAAGAAACAAACGGAATCAAACTTCCTCACGACAACGAAACTTATGAACAAACACGAAATCGCGCTACAATTCTAATCACAAAGCCCGGGATGTTCACAGCACTCTGGCGTCTAACAGCGCGACAAGCTGTCACCAATCTGGAAACTCTTCCAGGTTTGGTCAGCAGTATCTTTGGACACAAAAGCGCAAACTGTACTGGGTGTAATGAGTGAGCGAGCAGTTGGACAAAACATTTTTGTAAATACGGATCTGTTAAGTGACTCGCGAGGCCTACCTATTTAGCTCTCTTGTTCTGTTCATAGATTACATTGAAATTCACAAGTTACACTCGGCAACCCTATTCAACTGTTAAGCGGAATGAAAACACGGTAAGGGCCGAGTGAAACACCCCAAGCCAGAAACGTCCATAAAACTGGCAATGCTTTTGCACGATTTTCAACAGCTGTTGTAATGTGCAACAATAACCTGGTGCTAACCACCCAGAACATGTTTGTTTGCCGATTTCTTCTGACGAACAAGTCGCATATTTTCCAGACCAGATTATAATGGATACTGCACGACCTTTGTTTTGTCAGACCTGACTAATCACTTCAACAAAAACCGGCGCATCATATATTAATGGAGTTGTCATTACCTTGCGATTAGTACTCAGTTCTGATTCTCCATCGTAATTCTTCCTTCAAACAGACACAACCACCTTGGATAAAAGGCCGAAGTCAGGATAGATCGGTTCCATCAGATGGATCAGGTACAGAGCCTCATGACAAGCATAGCTGCCAACCCTGATTGCTCACGAATAGGACTGCACGCAGTTATATTTTAGACAGACGAATCTCTTGAAACCAGTGTAGACCAATCGTGTTTGATTTAGGAAAATCGTTCACCTTACATAGTACGCCAATTGTTTAGATGGTGATGATGTGAAGACAGTCTCAGACCTCGTTTCCAGCAAGTAGATTGTTGTGCTCAGTGCCATAAAAAAAACGATAAACGTAAGTCGTACAAACACGACAGCTCGGAGTCAAAGAAATTGATGTATTCCAAACAATAAGCAATACAAGATCACATTATGTAGTCTTAAATAATAATATAAAATGGCACACAAGGGAAACAGAAGGGATCGAAAATAAATGTTCGTGCGGCAGATATGAAAAAACTAGGAGGGGGGTGACAGCATGGTGTTGGAAGACAATTCATGAACCAGATTGACAAAGCTGTTCACCTTTTCAGGATCCGCATCCGGATAGATTCCGTGGCCCAAGTTCACCACATAACGCGTGCGTGGGAACTGGTGCAGCATGTCACGAACACAGGTGCGCAAATCCTCATCAGAAGAATACAAAGCACATGGATCCAGATTACCCTGTTACACGAGTGAGGAGAGAACAAGCAGATAAATCCATGAATAAAAACGCAAACAAACCGCTCAAAAGCATCAAATGCTACGTGAAATGGAAAGGTGGACCGAAACAGAGAATAACACTGCGGAAATGAGGTAGACAGGATACACAGTGCACGCGAGTCCAAACGCTGCCAGTGAATAATTCGCGAAAAAGTAGCCGACAAAAAAATCACCATTATTATTATAGACAGTAATGCATCAGTGGCTTTCACTGATGCTCAACTGCCACACAAATATGAAAAAACCCTATGCAAAAAAAAGAAAGAGGAACCTAACTACTAAACATAGCTACATCTATAAGCAAACATTCGGCATCAAGGTGCCTACACCTTACAAAACAAACAACCAAGCTGTAGGTGAAAGTGAGGCGTCATCAGCAGGAGAGTTTCCCAACGGCTTTTAGTGTCGCGCGTCATTAAATACATTCACCTCACAGAAAACTCGGGTAAACATCGACAACATTTACGCCACTGAGCTCGATTAGCAGTCATCTCACTTAACGTCTCCAACCTCCGACTCTGTGAGCCACGAGGGCCCAGCCATAGAACACCCACGAACTGAGTTTGCTTTCCAAACATGCCTTACACTGACTAAGTAACGTTCATGATGGTATGCAACTCTACAATATCTATCACAACTGTACCATTGATTAGTTACTAAGGGCTCTCCTCAAATAAGAAGTTGACCAAAAAGGGACAGGGTGGGTTACAGCGCCTAGCCCGTATTAATTTGACGTGTAAAGTGGAAGTCAACATGGTTCATTCTGCGTTGACAATACAGAAGAAACATGATTCCTACGATTAACATGTCTGTGTGACCTTTGCTGAATATCATCATCATCTTGGACGGCAATACATAAGGGAGGAAAAAAGAGAAGGGGACCGGAAGGAACGCAACTGTTGAAAATAGCTACGACTATGTTCAAACATTCAACATCAATGTGCCTACACCTTGCAAAACAAACAACCAAGCGAAGAATGAAAGTAAAGCGTCATCAGCAAGACAGCAATCCCGTGGATTTCACTCCCACGCGTCATCGAATACATTCACTTCGCAGACAACTCGGCTAAACAACGACAACACTCACGCCACTGAGTTTGATTAGTCTCTCTGTCACCAGTGACACCCTCAGATTGGCGAATACCGCCTTAGCCTTAGGGATGCGAGCTTCTGTTTCATTCCCTACACCTCCGCCGCCGCTGATGCAACTTCCCAAACACACGAATCGGTCAAAAACCTTCATGACTTCATTATCTATCATTATATCTACGTAACCACAACAGTTATTCAGAAACACTATTCGCTGTGAAGTTGCAAAACGCATTCCGAAGTGTTCGGCAGAGTGTGAAACAGCACCTAGTATTGTCAGTGCCGCTGGGAAATATTCAAAACAGCAACACTGTCGTTAGCACAATCAATATCAGTTAGTCCTCCACCAGGTAGGGGGTCCACGTCGATATCTTATGAATGTTGCAGACAGTCCCTTTATTTCGTTTATGACCACACTAAACGAAAATTGTGAAAGCGGACATTCTTGACGTACGCCGCTCCTGGTGCTGAAACTGTCAACAATTTCATCATAACCCTTAATCTGCGCTGAAATGTAGGAATAAAGGGTTGACGATATGTTCACATACGTGGTCGGTACACCCGTGCGTTTAAATGACTCTAAAAGTGTAGAATAGTTCGTTAAATCGAACGCACATTTATTGTTGGTCGGCTGTACGTTGGGTGGTGCTCCAGAATTTGGTGAAGAGTAAGAATTGGATCAAAACACCTTCAATCGGGAGGAAATACTGACTGTTTTTTTCCTAGTGTCTACCTGAACCTCAGGATTAAAACGTTCAAAAAGTGCGACTACATCAACACAGATTGATAATCATCATAGACAGCAATACATCAGTGATTCACACAACCACGAAGAAAAAAGCAAACCGTGTATAGGAATACAGAAGAAAAACGAGGGACGAGGAGGGACCTAAGTAATAAAAATAGTTACGTCTATTTTCAAACATACAACAACAAGGTGTCTACACTTTGCAAACAAACAACCGAGTTGTAAGTGAAAGTAAGACGTCATCAGCAAGACAGCTTCCTTACGGTTTTCACTGCCCCGCGTGATAAAGTGTACTCAATTCACAAGCAACTCGGCCAAACAACGACAACATTCACACAGACTGAGTATTTTAACTATCTGGACAACTGGTAATGCATTTGGAATAATCCGGTATACGCATATGCTCACGAACTTGGTTGGCTCGGAAGATTCAAGCGACTTGAAGAACAAACGCTGAGCGATAGCAAATAACTGATAAACGATTTTACCGAATAAGAAAAAGCTTGACAGTAACATAGATGAGGCAGACACAAGTAGTGTATAACTCAACTTTAATCAGTGGCCTAATGATCTTCAGACGTCCGGGAAAAGGAAGAACACTGTGTACAGACATCGAAGAGGCAACGTTGCAAGTTGATGAGACAACACTGAGATGCACCATGAGCATCTCACCACAATGCGGTTTATGGGCTAGAAGTTCAGCAGTTGTTATCAGCTAGTCCGACACTTTCACTTGATCAATTGAAACGGCTAGAAAATATCGTCTTCGGTTATAGGCGCCATCAAATTTACGATGAAGCAACGTATCCCAACGTTTTTCTATATTTTTTTTAGAAAATATTAAACGAGCCTTACTGTACAATGCTTCTTCGCGTAATGGAAACCACTGTACAGCAGACACTTTCTGTGGTCATGAACAGTGCTCCACCGAAATTTACTGGCTGTTCCTTCTGACGACAGACATCTATGTTATCTACGTACATGAGATATCTTGAACCGTCTGAAAGACACGAATCAAACACTGCCTTCTAGTGTGAGGCGTATGTCTATACACATACAGCACACGAATATCGCACATCACACTGGAGCACACAGTCGCTTGTCAATCTGCCAGCATTGTGCTGTCGACCCAACTGCAACCAACCTTATACAGCGTTTGTTATTCTATCACGCTGGCCTGATGTCATTCGGTTGGCTGTACATTTATAAATTGAGTTTACCGTACTGATTGTAAAAGGTGTGTGGCGCTCAAGCTGAATCTGTGAACCATATGGCATAAGGAAAGTACAAAATGAAGGCCGTCTATGACAGAACAGTTGAAAATCGGAAATTCAAGGCCCAAAGATAGGCAAGGAAAAGGATTTCATAGACTGATTGGAAACAAGAACATGTGGCCAAAGAGTTCGGCATTCGCTCTGAATTTCTTACCCATGAGTAAATGAAAAATATACGTACAAGGAGACAACAACAATGTCATTCCCGGAAAAGCGGCAGAAACAGTCAGCGGAGTTGACAAAAATATTCGAGATCAAACAGTTCTGTGCCAGCAAAGTGTGGTAACATCCCGCCCATAAATAAGTAAGTTCAATTTTATAAACTGCGTACGTTTGGATGTTTCGCACATTCATGGTCACGGGCTACGTTAACCAGATTGCGCCACATTTGGAAGGCAGCATCATCGCAGGACTGCTGCAGAACGAAAATAACCGGTAATTTTCTCAGACTACTAACAAACAGGGAGTAACACGGATTTTAATTGTCAAATGCAAGCTCCAGGTCTTCCACATATTCCACACCGAGCACGAACTGTATTAGTAGAGTCCACCGCCAATCCCATTTACCGTGTGGAAAACCGAAACATACGACTCTCACTTAAAAATGTTATGCAATTCTGATAAAACAAAGAAATCGTCTGATCAAAATTAGATAATAACGATAACGGCAGCAGCGCAACTAACGAACTAACGGAATCGTTAAACCATGTTCACATCGTTATTCAATACGATGCCGCAGAAGTAACAGTGCAGTGATACCTTTCAACAGTATTAAAAAAAGGAGGCGCATGAATAAATAGGTGATCGAAAAATTGATCACTTTCAGCAAATGGACATTTCATGAAAAGCACTCAGTATGTGGGGTTTAGCAACGATGACAAACCTGCAGAGCGACTTCATCCCCCACCACAGTGCGGGCCTCGGATGGTGTAATGGTCCAGTCCAAACTCAGAACGTCGTAGCCGCAGTGAACTAGGTCACGAAGAGCATAATGCCCATCTTTTGCGAAAACGATAAGCGGCGGCAGTTCATCAGCGTCCATATGGTGATCTTTCAACAAACGTTCACGTACTCCCTGTACAATTTGTTTATGGCAAGGAAAGGCGAACTCTCGAAACAGGGATGGAGTAAGGGCACCAGCGTGCGATTCGAAAACCTATATGAAGATATCATAGAACAGGATTAAATGTAAGTAATATAGCTTGTAAAAACAAAAAAATAGGCGAATATATTTGATATCCTAAGTGATATATCGGACTGAACAAAACCAGGTAGTTCAGATCAATGGAGCAGTTGTACACCAATACCACGAGAGCCGTGTGATTTACGAGCTTAACAATGAATACCTACCTATAAAACAGTCCGGCAAAATCCTGATTTCCAAAAGACGGAAAACAACGATCATCAGCAACACCCACAAGCCCCGATATCCTAAGGGTATCAAAACTCATGCGCAACTATGAATTCTTGTAATCATACTAATCCAATATTGGATCAGTTCTCTCATGCTACGTGTTGTATCCAGCAATGAAAGTGAGACTGCTGACCTGGCCATCGCCGACATTTTCAACTTGATCCTTAGACCTAACCTACGCCCCATTTCTAACAAGTCATCTTTAGATCCCACAGGGAACAGCTAATCTGAGTACCACTGTCGCAGCGAGTTCCAAACCCGCCCTGTTGATGAAGACGGTGAAGAAAATGAAAGTTGTTAGCCGCTGTAGTTCAGCTGAAACCAGAGCCCCGGAATAGGAGCTCTGTGCTTTCCACAACTTGCGGTGAGAGGCAATAAGAGCAAACACAGCCCAGGATCCTTAACACTGATGTTGTCGGACTAAGTTATCAGTGAAGAAAGAATGTTTAGTGAATCATAATGGTGAAACATATAGTATTACAGATGTTTCCTTACGATCACTTGCAACAGTTGCTTGCGGGTAAGATGTACGTGATATTATCTGCTTGAGTTCAGACAGTGAGAAGGTTTTCAAATTATACATCGCGGTGCATCATACAAGGTGACTCCGTTATCTACAAACCAAGAAACGCCTTCAGCACTGTACGTCAGGCAAGCGTCAGCGATGTATTGCTGTCGAACAAACCGACAACCGGATATAGAACAGCTACAGACAAAATTTGCACAACGGAATATTACTACCTAGTAGCACGTAAAAAATGCGGATCGGATATGATTTAAGTCAAGATGCTTGAATCATCCTTCTTACCAAAACATAGAGATGGATGGCAATTTTGCTAACCGGCCCAAGGTCGATCACCAATATCAGTTAGCACGGAATTAGCTCGAGCAAGCAAGGGGGACGGTGTTGCCCTTAAAACATTATAGTAGATGTTACACACAGTGAACAAGACGTAGTGTAAAAGTGATAGAGAATCACGACAAACTTAGGGAAACCTTCACAAGTACCATCTAAATTAATGGCCAAAAAATCTGAACAAAGGTAGTGTATGTCTTGGATGCAAAACGTACCTGTAACAATTGAGCCCCAGCCACTGCTTGTCGAACCAGATGTGCAATAACCGTCTCAGTCAGCAGACGAAGAAGGCGATGGCTAGCCTCCGGCTCAGTGTACAACCACCGTTTGGCTTTGGAATGTGTAGCAGAGCCACTCCCCTCAATCATGTAGGACATCAAGGTCCAAGGAGCTCCTGTGAAACCGATAAGGGGAACCTTTCCGTTAAGGCGATGTCTAGTCAATGAGATGGCCTCGTAGACGTAAGATAATTCATGTAGAACATCCACAGACCAGTTTAAACGGCTCAAGTCTTCAACCCGATCAATTGGTTTGGGGAATTTCGGTCCGACGCCAGGGACCATCTGAACTTCCAATCCAAGAGCCTTCAAGGATTACGGAGAGGGAAAGAAACCCAAATGCGTAAAACGTTATGAATTCAACGAATCCAGTTATGACAGCAGCGATTCGCGGCACAAAAAGAAATAACGCCAAAATATTAGTAAACCCGTTGGTCGGCGATAAAAACGTAGGTTAAACAGTAAACGAACAAAGAGATCCGTCGACATGTGAAAACCTGACTACATCCAGTCTACACGTGAACGGCAGCCGTGTAACGACTAACTTCAACACAATTGACAACGCCAAGTAAATGACTTAATTAAAACAATGCACGATACACCAGTGTCATTCAAGTGCATCAGTGAAAAATACAATTTACCGCAAAATGATGCCATGAAGAAAACGAGGTCTGGGTGAACAACATCAATAATTTTCAACCCTAGGACATTTCTGATTGTGCACAACGTCACAACGAGACTGGACCTTGGCGCAATATGACAGCTTGCGCATCTCGATGACCAACTGGGCCAAGATGGATAGTGCAGCGGTCATTCCGACAGAGTCACTCATACCAGGCATGCCAGCAGGTAGAGGTCTGACAAACCACAGTCTCTTGGTCCTTCAGGTTGGGAGTTAGAAGAAGGTTGGCAACATTTTTTGAAAGATGTGCCAGTTTTGGTGCACTGCCACCCACCCGCTGCCTTGCGGCACAGCCTTTTAATTCAAGGGTTTTGGTTGAGAACCCTAATAATTATCCTGTCTAGGTCTAGGCGTCCTGGCAGTATATCGGTCCACACACAACCATGAATACTCATAATACTGTTAATTCCATGCTGCATCGGCTGCCTCGCAGTATAAACTGCGTCACCCTATCTGCTGCATACAGCATGGCGAAAACATGTTACTGCTGATCCCTCCCTCACTATCCTAGCAAATCTAGCTCTCAGGCCCATCTCGACCCCCATTTCTGATGATTACTCTGCGGGTCTCACAAGAGATATAGCTAATCATAGTAACATTGTGGCGGAAAGTCCCAACTATTGCCATCCAGCAACAGACCTCTTTTGTCACTTGCTTAGACCTAGAATGCGAGTTAATATAAGTGTTTTCAACGTTTGCAGTCTAAAACAGATAGGTCAACAGGCCGCTCTTGCACGAACGTTAAACTCGTCGGATGTCGATGTCTGTTGTATCTCGGAGACTAGAATCCAGGACAGTAGTCAACGTATAGAACTAACGGCACCCGCACTGTCTATTCGACACTGGTTACACACTTCCAGTGACTCCACGGCCGCCACTACCGGTCAGACTGGAGTAGGTATAGCCCTCAGCACGACAGCCGCATTACTAGGTTGGATTCCTGTTAACAGTAGACTATGTGTTGTCCGCTTGGCAGGTTCCGTTAAGGCCAGCTGCAGACGCAAAACTTTCAGAAGTCTTTTCATTGTGTCTGCTTACGCTCCTACTAAGTGTAATGACATTGGCGTCAAAAACGCGTTTTACTCCTATCTGGCCGCTCTCCTTCAGTCGACAGGTGGCGCTGATATAGTCGTTCTGGCCGGGGATATGAACGCCCCGCTCGTAGACTGTTACAGCCGTGCGCTGAGCATGAGCTATTTTCAATGAGTACTTGTTTTAGGTATCGTCTGCATCATCGTTATACTTGCCGCTCTCCTCTGAATCAGGCCTGGTCTCAGATATATCGCAGATGTTAGTTACAGGTAGCGAGGTTCCATTCAGGACTGTCGTTGGTGTTGAAGCACATACATGGACACAAATCATGCGTTGCCACGTTGTCGTTTCGTTCTTAATTTCGCTGGACTACGACCCCATCGACAACAATGACTAGATTTTAAGAAACTGGCTATACTATCCATAAAGTATAAGTACAAAACCAACCTAGAATGCAGCCTTAACCGTTGTCACACTGAAAATTCCAATAGCTGCTGGACCGGTATCTCACAGGTCATTTATGATGAATGTACCGTAACATGAGACACGGGGGTTCATGGGTTGAACAAACATTGGATCTAGAAAAAATTCATGGAACAGTTAGACGCCAGATGGAACTTTCCCCCTGGTTGTTCACATAACAAGTTTAGGAGGTACTGGCCGGAAACTGAAACATAACCTAAACGCCTATCGTGAGGCTTGGTTAATGCAAAAAGGTAAGTAAATGGAAACATCTAATCTAAAATATCACCTAGCAGGTTTAATGAGATCGGAGATTTCGACCTCTCTAGGAAATCCTAATCACGGGGTCACCGACTGGAGTTAACAAACAGTAACTGTGTTTCCCGTCGAGATGATCGGGCAACCTGACCATTACTCACAAGCGAAAGTGGTTGAGTGTTCACATATGAAAATTCGGTCGGGCCTAGCGTGAGGTCAATGGCGCAGTGGTAAACACGGTTGCCTCATGAACAGCGTTTCCGTGGTTCAAGTCCCGGCAGTGGCGATGATATGCACTACTGACGACCTCTAACGAGAGCGAAACTCGAGTCCAGTGCTTCTTTTCGAAAGGGGCCCATTGGAAATTATATGGGAATGCGACAACTGCGATCAATTGTGGGTGATGTTCAACTTGAAACCTGTAATATTCGGAATTAGGGATTTCCAATAGACCTAGAAATCGTATTCGGATTGAAACCTCACACACAAGTAATGAGGAGAAGACCTCGTACTGGTTGTAGTGTGCAGTTCATATTCATGAGACAAGAAGCCAAATTTATGGATGTACAACAGTATTAAAGAAATCACAGTCTATCATTGGCTGGTCGTGTTAGCAGATACAAAGTCACAAACTGAACGTTAATTGGTGCAATACAGAATAAATAAATGGGCGAATAACAGAGGACCTAACATTGAGATTGATTGTCCAATCCTAATGTAGTATCTTCAACGCGAGGTTTGGATAGCCCCCTGTTAGATCTTTTATTGTGTCGGGGTTTGGATAACCGGTGAATCGAGTAGATTTTCACCACAAAACTGCTCTTGCTTCAGGGAACATCGATGCACATCGGCATTCAAGCTTATCTGTGCTATTGATTTCAAGCGACCGTCTGTCAGTGAAGCGATCAACGAAGCAGACGCACTCTCATCTATAACAAGTCGAGAAGGTCAGAGCACTGGGCGAAACACTTTGTGAAGCAGTTCAGCTGGCCTCCTGCTTCTAATCTGTTACCGCAGAACTTGTAATATAGCACCCTCGACGGCAAAGTTAGGGCCACTCAATAAAAGTAAGGTACGTAGTTGTATTTCGGTTATCACAAGGAACAGGGCTGCTGGCCTAGATGGCCTAGAAGGTAAGGAGGCCTTAGTTGAAGCCTTAACGGAATTGTTTCAACTTGTGTGGACGACGCAGGCCATCCCTCCGTGATGTGGTCACTCGGTAACAGTTCCCATATTCAAGAAAGGTATCAGAGGCTCTTGCGAAAACCACTGGGGAATTAGCTTGACCCCAGTCATTACTACGGTTCTGGCATCCAATATACTCTGTCAACTCGCCGTAGCTCGAGAGGCAAACAATAGGGAAGAATAGTCAGGATTTCCTCCCGATTGAAGGTGTTTTGATCCAATTCTTACTCTTCACCAAATTCTGGAGCACCACCCAACGTACAGCCGACCAACAATAAATGTGCGTTCGATTTAACGAACTATTCTACACTTTTAGAGTCATTTAAACGCACGGGTGTACCGACCACGTATGTGAACATATCGTCAACCCTTTATTCCTACATTTCAGCGCAGGTTAAGGGTTATGATGAAATTGTTGACAGTTTCAGCACCAGGAGCGGCGTACGTCAAGAATGTCCGCTTTCACAATTTTCGTTTAGTGTGGTCATAAACGAAATAAAGGGACTGTCTGCAACATTCATAAGATATCGACGTGGACCCCCTACCTGGTGGAGGACTAACTGATATTGATTGTGCTAACGACAGTGTTGTTGTTTTGAATATTTCCCAGCGGCACTGACAATACTAGGTGCTGTTTCACACTCTGCCGAACACTTCGGAATGCGTTTTGCAACTTCACAGCGAATAGTGTTTCTGAATAACTGTTGTGGTTACGTAGATATAATGATAGATAATGAAGTCATGAAGGTTTTTGACCGATTCGTGTGTTTGGGAAGTTGCATCAGCGGCGGCGGAGGCTAAAGCGGTATTCGCCAATCTGGGGGCATCACTGGCGACAAAGAGGTATATTTCTGAGGATTAGGGGTCGCGTATATATGGCAACTGTGAAGGTTGTATTAGGTTGCGGCATCAAAACATGGCCGCTCAGAGTAGATGTGAGCCGTCTTCAGGTATTTGACCATCAATGTCTGCGTTCGGTCGCTCGTATCGAGTGGCACTAGCGAGTAAGCAACGAAGAGGAGGTTACGAAGCGGGTATGTGGTAATGATTATCAATCGAATTCTTTTGCTCAATCCTTACACGTGCACAGACCTAGATGATCAGGTCACATCCTAAAAATGCCAACTAGTCATCAGCTACACCGAGCATTCTTTATCGATGTTACGGCCGACTGGCGTAAGGTGCGAGGTGGAGAGATGATGGCCTGGCATAGATAAATGAAGTCGTCTATCAAGGAGTTGGACACTGTAGGTCGGGCTCGTCTCTCCGGCTGGGGACCTCACGACTCATGGAGTCGATGGCTGAAGACGTTAGGTGAGATGGCAGCTAATCAAACTCAGTGGCGTGAATACAGTCGTTGTTTGGCCGAACTGCCCGCGTAAGTTGAGTGTACTCAATGACGCGTGGGAATGAAAGCCACGAAGAAACTGTCTTGCTGATGATGCCTTACTTTCGCCTACAGCTTGGTTGTTTGTTTTGCAAGCCGTAGGCACCTTGATAATGACTGTCTGAATATAGGTGCAGCTATGTTTAGTAGTTAGGTTCCTTCCCTTCTCCTTTTCTTCTTGCACAGGGCTTTTGTCTTTTTATGGTTGTGTGGCAGTTAGGTATAAGTAAAAAACACTGATAATATTATGACCCTCGTGGTCAACGATAATCACAAGATGTCTAGCGCACGACAATACAAATCACGGAACGTAGCACAGAGCTTAGCAATACACGGAAACCACAGAATAACACAGAAGACCGTGACCTTTAGCCGAGAATGTATTTGCTCTCAAACCAAAGGTAACAATGCAGACGAGCGTCTGCATATATATAGTCTTTTGATGGCCTTGAAGAATCTCACTTGAATTGGTGCATTAAAAGTGGGATGGGCCAATCACAGACGCCGGGGAAACGTGTGCCAAAATTGAGTTTTGGCACGTTGTGGCGCGAAAAAGTAAGATTCAGAATCACAATTTATTTTTCGATAATATCTCGAAAAATAAATCATTTTTGGGGAAAACAGACTTTCCCCAACAGATACACTGCTGTTTATGAGGGTTATGATGATGATGACAACGTCCGGAATCCACCAAATCGCCCACCCATCGTTATCGGGATTCTTCTCCACATTGTCTACATCCTAGAAGCTGGAAAAACCGGAAGTCAGAAAACGACACCTATGCGGATCAACCCCCGGCATCGATCTTACGATCAGCAGACTCGAAGAGGAGGTGTTATGAGTAAGATAAACTTGCCGTCAAGAAAAAGAAGGTGAAGTCACTTTTGATGTTCTGTCATTCATGAAATATGCCTCTTATGTTTGACTAATTTCTCCCGTCTTCACGTTGCAATCAGAATCACAATTTTACACAAACAGCCGCATTTTCGCTCTTCTCGTCGAGCAGAAGTTCGGGTGAATACATGCGTTATTGGTGTATTGTCTTGTCGTGTTCTGAGTCGTGCACAAACGGTCTAAGGTGTTTGGCAGGGGTATTCGTTCAAAATACAGATGCATTCCGAACTAGTACGCACTAGTGACTGCGACCAACAGATAGCACGGAAACCAAACGTCTGATAAGGAACGTCTTGCAGCATGGAAAAATTTACACGAAAAACTAATATCGTTAATCCGACCATATGTCTGATCGTCCTGAGCACAGAGTAGACACTTAGGATCAGCTAACACGAGCTATTTTCATTTACAGAAGCGTTCAACGAAAATGACCGATTTCTTCTCTCCTACGTTGATAGATATTCTAGAAAGAGCACTCGGACCTTCCGAGGGGTCTGAAGTAAAGCTTCTGTAAGGCAGTGATCCGACCGACACTGAACATTAAAGTGCCTCACAAGTGTTGCGCAAACGACATGCAGATCACGTAGGAAAAGTGAGACGATATGACTGATGTTACAAGGTTGGAGTAACCCTAACCTAACCTTCATCATCATCATCATCACAACAGCCATGAGCCTGACCAAAAGGTACTGTGGCTCGGGCCGCCGCTCACCTCA
>JTDE01003037.1:3919-17040 GCA_014338405.1 Paragonimus skrjabini miyazakii | reverse complement strand
GATCCGGTCGGGGTGCGTTGACCGTATTTTCACCTTGCGACGGATCTTGGAACATCGGCACTCTTACAGACAGCCAACAGTCGTGGTCTTTTTGGACCTAAAGGCTGTTTTCGACTCAGTTGCTCGTGACGTTCTCTGGAGCTGCCTTCTCCGCAAGGGAGTACCAGAGAAATAAGCGAATCTATTGAGATCATTGTATGCTCACTCTGCAAGCAGGGTGAGAGTTTATGAACCTAACCTTAGTTAATACGGAAATGCCTGTACCTAACTGAGAAGAGGAAACCGAAGGCACGTAACACATTTGCAACTCTTCGTCATTTGCGTTGAAAAACAGGATGAGTAAAGATGAGCGTGCATATGTCTCACTCAGCGGATTAGAGATCTGGACTACTTGCGTAGGACATGAGCATAAGCTTAAGGTATTCGACCACCGCTATCCCCGCCAGCTACACTGAACACGAAAAGCCACAAGAATTAGTAAACATATCAATTGATCTTTATCAAATGAGTTGACTGCGTAAACAACGCGACATTCTGTTGACAAATATACGACAAACTTGTAGGTTCACTACCGGTTACCCGGGTAATGAAAATACACAGTCTAAACCGGATAGGTCATGTAGTCAATCTGCCGACTGATGGCATGCCGTGCAGCGCATTAACTGATGCAGTTGTCAGTGGTTCAGAAAAAAATAGAAGGGGGCCACCCGATGACACTGTCATGAGTCATCTAAGCCTTGATCACACTAATGAACAAAGTAGACAGACGTGATCGACCACACATCCTGCGGTGGAAGCGCACCTAGACATGTCAATGTATCGTAATAAATGACGCGTTTGCAATCGTGAAATTGTGGACTCCTTTACTTAGTGAATTCTAATCGTTTTCGTTCATTTTTAAAAAACATTTTACTCATTCACTAACCAACCTCTCCGTGAATTACGGTAGAGATCAGCAGCAACTCGAGCCATAATTCTCACAAGTACGGCCCAAACCTGAAACTACAAGTGTGTAATATGAAAAACATCCTCAACATCGTATGCTATTATCAGTGAAAACTGCAGTCAGATGAGTCGTGCATCAACATCATTACTGTGAGACCTTATAACACTTGTGACAACAGAATACTAAAACCATATAGTGCAGAACTCTGAGACACTGTTTACCAAAATCTGAAGATCATGCAGACATAGGACAGATCCGAATATGCCCAAATAAGGCAGTAACAACTCACGGAAACGTCTTTCGTTAATCAAATTAATGAAAGTACCACACAACAATGAACGGACACAAACACAGCAGACAAATATCTTCTAAATGACATCATTCCATATAGTCTCATCAGAGTCAAACATATAACCTTTGTTTAGAGCCCAGTGAGATCAGTTGCCAAAAAACTATGTATTACTAGACGGTCGAGGTTGTAAACGAACTATGCCAAAATGCTGACTGCCCACAGCAGATACAACAGGCTCACCATATCCGACTGGGTATATAAAATCGAACAGAATCACACTGATTTCGGCTTATAGGATTGTCAGGTTCATAATAGAAGAGTTAGTAACGGCTTTCACAGAATACACACCAAGCGACCATCTGCCTAGCCAACTAATATAGGATAGACTACTTTGTTCATGGCATTTCGAATCAGGGTTGCGCCACCATCCATATTAGAACTCTACAACTACATCAAGGTCAAAGAGCGCCCGTAGTGGAGGTCCATTAAACGACCAGCCTACCAGTCACGTCGCAAAACTTTCATTATCACCAATACTTTTGAATGGAGTACTAACGTGCAATGACCAATTCCATATCGGTAAATCATTATACGACAATACAATATAACGTAACTTAGCGTACAGGAGTGCACAACAGGCCGGTTATCCTGTTATATGGGTTTTGGGACATGCCGAGACTATGTACTGTCCAGCTGCGTGAACCTATGAGTTGGCTCAGTGTCAAATCCAATATGTACGAGATGGCAGTTAAAACCGTTATTCTGAATCCACGGCGAACTCACACAAGCGATTAATAAACGTGGACAACAACGATTCATACAAGAAGTCTACCGTTTATAGGCAAACGATCACTCAAGTGACCAGCTGATAGCCGTATGACGCTTTAAAAAACTACCAAATATCTATAAAACAAATATGGTTAACACACATGACGCCTCAGCAAGAAGCAGCAACATATGGCCGGCATGCTTGGAGCCGACAAGGTTGCAATATATTAAAGGTATGCAATGCGAGTGAACCAACACTTCAACACGCTGCCGCAACTACAAGCAACCTTACCTGGGATCTGATGGAAGCACTACTGGGTGGCTTAACCTAAGAGGATAGCACTGCCGTAGTGAGATAATGGGTGGAGAAAAAAACATCACGTAGCGAACATCGAAAAATCATCTGGCCGATCGTTGACTGTGCAGTACTGCAGAATGATAGTGCTCCGAGAGGGGTGCGTGTTCTGACAAAGTAACATGGTTTGGCTTAGTTCGTATGGACTTATAAGACCATGAAACTGGTGTAACTATTGAAGATCTTAGCCCGCAAGTTCAACAAACCGTCACATCAACGGTTATCTGTCCGGCTGGTAAGAAAATCATCAATCAGCATAGGTTGTAAGATGCTACCTCTTACTGAGACACTGTGCATACAATGTGGAGGTCACGATAAAACTTATTAATATAGAGCCAAAAAGCATCGCCGATATCAGCAGTGTCCTTACCTGAGGGATAACAAGAATATCCGAAAAGATGACAGCCGCGTCAAGATCAAACCGTTCAATCGGTTGCAGTGTGACCTGGCAGGCTATTTCGGGGGTTCGACAGATGGTAAAGAAATCGTAATCTTGACGGACTGCACGAAATTCGGGTAGATAACGCCCGGCCTGCCGCATAATCCAGACTGGAAGTCTAGGTACGGAAAGTCCTTTGATCGCACGAAATATGATATCATTGCGGAGTGGTGGAAAGGTCGTCGAAACGGACGGCATAACGGCAGCTGATTCAAAGTGAAAAGATGTGCTCTCAAATATGCAAAGAGAAACAGGGAAGAGTATAATGAAAAATTACAGCTCACTATTACTGAAGCTGATAACGTGTCAGGGGATTCCAGGTTTGAGCTACAGGTACACTGATTGCTTTTACCTGGGTCTTATTCGGCTTACAAAACTTAACCAAATAAGTTGCACGATAACAAACATGTGATGATAAAAAGATTTAAAACTGTATACGTGTAATTAGCACTGCTCACTACGGGCACAGACAGTGTCACAAGGTGGAAGCAGTCGAAGAGACAGAGGAGTCAATTTCGCGAACAATAAAAATTAAATGCAAGTCCCGCTGATTGCAATTCTACGTCAGGTTACAGCATCTTCAATCACAACTGCTAGGGTTTATTTTACTACAAACGAGAACCGTGCGAACCAGACGAAGACAACCTTGAGGATCAGTTGCTTTAGGCTTCCGTAGCGAGTGGTTGCTTGGCTGCTGCAATACTTTCTTTAACCCAACCTTGATTTCACTAAACAGGGCCACATAGATTGAGCGATTGAATGGCATAAGAAACACATGCCCGAATTAATGAACTCGTTGGCAGTAGTTCGTGAGACTATCTAAAAAAGATGGCTCACCTGGTCGCAACGACTGACCGGCTAGACTAAACACACTGGGGAATGATACAACTGGTCTGGACCAATACACACGGCGGAGGGTGATGTAATTAGTTAGGGCACTGGTTTGGGGACAGACCGATGCCTACTTCAAATATCGACGTCTCTGTGGCGGTGAAGGGAAATAACCCGAGTATGAGCAAGCTTATACGAGGGACTTCCTAAGGGTTAATTCGGGGCCATTTCATATTTTTGACTTACATGAACAACCTACCAAAACTGTTGTCAAGTTCACGTTACGTTTGCCGACGACATTAAGACTGCCAATAATTTTTCAAAACAATCTACAGGAAGACCTAAACACTTCAACGAAATGGGTTGCCGACCAGAAGTTTCTGTGAAATAAGGCAAACTAAAAGAAGATACATGAGCCGCATATTCACCCGGTAATGAGGGGACATAAACTGCTCTTCAGAAGATTAGGAAAATTCAAGGCTGGACAAGAGGAGTCAACAATAGCTAGGTCCGGCGCAAAAGACAAACAGTCCTTTTTCATTATCACAACAGTTTCCGCAGCAAAACCTGAGATACTACGTCCTAGGCGCATCTCAAACGCAGCCTAAATAAATGCTGACTTGAGCTTTTTCTAGAGGTCCTGTAATGCGGAAAGTATTCGGAAGTTTTAACAACCTTGATATTTGATAGTTTAAGGTTCAGCGTGAACAGAGGTGTTGCGGCTCTAGCGGTAGCTTGATCTTGTGTACACTGTAACCAGACTACAAACAGCAAAATTTGTTTACCCCTTTATTCAAAATGGAAGGAACCAGGAAATGTTTTCCACTCTGACTGGTACAACTCGGCATGGTGGCAAGAGCCCACTGGACAAAAAACAGGCACCACTCGGTCGAGTAACTTTGCTCTGAAGGCTGATAATATTATTACTAACAGAATGAACTATAGTAACATCATCAACAAAGATAAAAATATAATATTGGTTCAAACTGAAACATAAAAGCCACACAATCATGGATAGGTCACTTTCAAGATCAACGGCAGCCAGAGCCACGTTATGTACGGATATAGCTCAAGGCCGAAAACGAAATAAGAAACCAAATACAAGGAAGACGTGGGACACACCTAGGGAAAACCTGCCTAAACTCGAACATTAAACATCAAGATATCTGCACCTTACAAACGAACAGGTGAACTGTAGGCAAAAGTAGGATGAAAACCGGACTGAATTCAACTCCACTGCCGATGTGTTTAACGATTGGTGGAACGTTAATCATTCCGCTAACCCAGATTAACATGATTTGAACTCACGTTTTTACTCAAATACATGATGGCTGTCAACAGCAATGCAACTGGTAACTGACTACAACACGACTCATTCATTTCTACGTATGTTCCTCGTACATGGCTTACCACGTCATGAAGAAAAGAAAGAGCCTACCAGATAGCAGCCCTGTTTCATACGATATATGATTATGTGCTCTGCGATCGACAGACGGAAGCGTGCAAATACAAACGTTATAACCAACGCCCTGTGGGTACCTTGACCATAACTGTAAAGCTATCATGCGGTTCCCCGACGAGTCAAGCTGTTTGGAAACTGACACAGTTGCACGATATTCAAGCGGAGAAACTACGGATCTTAAGTGTGGCTGAGGGGTTTCATGTGTAAAGAATGTCAGATCATATTCATGGTTCGATTGTTTGTTCATCATCTTGAGCTTATTCTCAAGAATGATGACGAGCACAAGTCTATAGTAACTTTTTTTTCCTAACCGACATTACGGCGGAAATTGGCAAAAGCATCCTCAGGCAAACGGACAATTGCCTTCCATTGGTGATATCGTAATAGTTGGAGATCCGCTGTTCATTGCTAAATTCGGAAAAATAATTGAAAATAAAACGTTATATCAGTCATCTCATGTAGAGCACGTCCGTGGGAAGGATTTCTATCCCGGCAACGACTACCGACAGGAATTGATGAATTGCAAAGTGATATTTTCTGACTGAGTGTTAGTGATATTGTAGTGACTTAGAAATAATCCCGGTCCGCTTGCTGTGCGATGTGTAAAATTCTTCCAAAAATCTCAGCTCACATTGTACATAGGTTCTTAAGGATCTTTGTCTGCCGTCTGCTTGGTGCATGCCATCGCGTTCATTTGTTTACGTGTTTGTCGGCCTATGCACGCCAAGGGCGCCATATACACTCTTTCGGCTTGCTCGCGCGCTCGACGGTCGGATCATCAACTCCCCTAGCTACTTCTGCGTATCGGTGTCGTCCAGCACTGATTGAGACCTACTATAATTATCGTATAATATAATTTCGGTCTCCCGCAATTATTGGTATTTTTGTTTCGCGTCTGGTAGTGGTTGCGTATACCTGGGAAAGCGTTAATTTAGTGCACATACGCACCAAAATACTATCGCTGCCTTCACGCAATATAAAAACTCTAGTACCAAAGAAGACGTCGCCTTATGCCTTGATTTCAATGTTCATTGAAAGAAGACAGGAGCCGCCGACTATGAGCCTTTCCATTGAGTTTATTTTACCAGGATAAGCACGGTGCTGTGTTCTGCTTCTTCCAGTCAACTATCACGTGCGCATTTAGGAGTAGCTTAAAGGCTTGAACGTTACCTGCGCTGGCATCAAGGTAGTCGATATCAAAGGCGAATTCGTCCTGGTTGTCGCTTGACGACTGTACGACGCGGACCCCGGAATCCACTCTCATTGCGGAGATGGACATTTGCTTCGAGCTCTCCAAAGTTATCACGTAGAGTTTGATGTATGGCAGTAAGATTACCTCGCAATCCCCATAACACTAGGATACGTGTTCAGATGATCCATCTGCTGGTTACAGGGGAGGATCCGCACTTTAACAACCATATGTGCGATTGCTGGCTGTAGCTGACCTAGTGTGACGTTGATGAAAAGTAAAGACAGCAAACGCCCGAGCATTATTTCTTGTGGAACACAACTTGGAACAGACAGTCAGTCCGAGAAGTGTCAACGGATACTGGAAGTAAGTGATCTGCCATGAAGGAAGTCTACTATGCAGTCCATTAAAGGGAAGCTAATAGTGCACGCTTTTAACTTGATAAACAAATGATTGAGGAACCGTGCCAAAAGCTTTGCTGAAATCAAGAAACAACGCCTGCAGTCTTGTCTTTAGCCCTCGCATTCTAGCGAGCAGGAGTTCTGCCAAAGAGGGACTGCCTCGTCTGAAAGGTACGCTGGCTCCCACTGAGGGGCATGTGGTGATCAGTGTTCCTGAAGACGAAAAGCCACCAACCACTCCATTACTTTGCCAAATACACAAGTTAAGTTTGCAGGCTGGTAGCTGACAGCCTCCGACCGTTTGCTTTCCCTGTACACGACCGAAACCATACCTTATCTCCATTCCTTTGGCAGTATACCTTTCTCCAAAGACTGCTGAAATAAGTCAGCCAGAGATATGGGTAGTTACGCTGGCAGCAACAACGAGTGAGTGTCGTTCAGGTCGACAGATTCGCTGACATCGATCAAACTCAGCTCACAATTCACTTCTCCAGCAGTGAACACTGTTTTGATAAGGCCTTGAGGGACACCGTCAAGCATGTCAACTTGAGATAATATAGAAGTATATTTACGAGCCATTGGCTGGGATTTATTCAGGTCCTCAACGATTTCCTTCCCATGCGGATTCGTCAATACCAGGACTTCTGCCTTGGTTCTGGTGCGTCGTCGGATACACGTTCGAGGTTTCTTTGGCGCAGCATTTTTACAAACTGATGCTCTTAAACTCCATGACATTACACTGATTTTCTTGTTTCTGACGGGCGTCACATGAACCATGACTGGCTCGAGACCTCACCCACTACTGATGTCTACACCTGAAGATGGCACGCGATTCATCATCAGACCACGGAAGCCCCTTAAAACGAGGACGAATATGAGACATGCAAACCGTTCCACGAGGGTCCGTAAGCTCTTTGATTTGACGCCAGGCTGCATCGACCGTGGTCGCACTAACGTCCCACGCCGGCCCCTCCATTTTCTCGAATGAAATTCTTCAGATGTTAGAGGCCCCTAACATAGTGAATGCTCTCCTAAAATCCAGATAACATACTTCAACTCGTTCACCACGAGATCAATGAAAAAAGAAAAAATCGACCCAAACAAACTTTAATAGACAGTGAATCTACGGGATAGATAGAGTACCAAACTTGACAAACGCGCAAAGAGGAAAAGTTGCGTCCACTGTGTTGAAGCTCCAGTTTAAAAGCGTGATCCCTCGAAAACCAACGGATGCATGAATATCTTAGTGCCGTTGAGCTGAAACACAGAATGACCGATGGGTGAACATTTCCATAGAGTACGCATCACGTTTTTATCCTAATCGATGGTAACATTTGTGACGTTTCCTGTAAGATATTTCACGGAGCAGATGAAAGTGTACTCGGAATACCGCTCAAGGCGTGCACGACAACGGTAGGATAGCCAATCTCGATTTGTCGGCTTTTTTGCGGAATGACGATGACTTCAGATAACGCTGTCAGTCTGAAAACCATGTAGGGCAGTGTGTGTCTGTCACTGAACATCGGTATGATATACGCATTTCCGCTGGATTATATGCACATAATGAGCCCTGGAACTACAAAGCGACGAGTTTATTTGTGGTGTACCGCTCCTGCAGCTTCCGTTGGTTGTTCGTCGCGGACATTTATTAAGATGGTTAACGACTGTCTTTGTACGCCGAAATTGCACGTGACCGCTGATTTCCAGCGTAAATGCCGGGATTGGGATGACTTTGAGCGGTGACGGGCTACTGAATTCCGTAGTTTTTACTTTATTTCCGACTGGCTGTTACGAGGGGCATTCTGAATTATCTATAGCACAAGAACTTGAAATTTTCAATTTGCTTCTAAGCACTACGTAGTTCAGCATACTCGTCGCATTACGCTCACTTCATCAATAGAACGATGCGATACACTGTGTGACAGTTCGCAGGTATCAATGAGGCGCAGCAGTTAATGTACACTTTCCATGGGACGATTCATACTGCTGACGATGTGTTTCATTATGGGCCTTTACATTCTTACTCCTTCCCTATTTGAGTCCCATATGGGTAAGCTGGAAAGACTGATGCACTTACCTGTCGAAAAGCAGAAGAACGAGGAACAAATGAATTGTCCGTAGCAGGCGAAACCGATGCCATTCACTGTGTGGCTATTAGGCCACTGGTTTCCTACTACAACTTCATCGGACTGCAAGATACTATTTACAGCAACGTACTGCCAGATAACACGGTGGTTATCAAAGTACTATCTGGGTTGATGACGCCTGTCGATGGAAGTTCTGTTCTAATTCAACTAAGCGGTGGAATAGGAAACTAATTAGATGAATGTATACCCTCGACCGACAACTGTATTTCCAAATGTACTGGCTGATCAAGTAACAGCAAGTGGTACAAAAACTTTGACACTGATTGCAAATGCACTGCGATGGACTTTGACGGTTTTTGCCACTGTATACAGTTATTACAAAATAACGATGAAAAGCATATTTTCGTTTTCTCCATCCAGCCTATGGGACGTAACATTATTAATGACATTCATTCCCAGATGTATCAAGTAATAGGGCTTGTTGTTAAAACAGTAGGTACAGCGCGCATGTTATGGCTCACATATACGGGGAAGGTACGATGATCTGGTTCGTCCGGCAAATAGCACAACTCGCCATTGACCCGTGATTGTCAAGCCCTGGAAGACTCTAAGCTATGCGATATCACAGTACATAGAAGATGTGGTAAGATGGTATCACTGTGACCTTCCAGTGTGAAGCGTTGTTGGAAGAACCTTTTGAACTCATCACCCGACGCAAGCCATGTAGGTGATAATCGTTGAAAAGTGTATGCTTTTACCATTACACAAAAATCAACCACTTCAGAAAACCCGTCTTCACGCCGGACTTTGGGGGGGAACATAACGATCCATGTATGAAGACGGTTTTTAATACGTACAGTGTACTGCACAGCGATACACTACGAAGAACCGCCGGTAAAGAAGGCCTTGGCACAGGACAATCACATTTATGTGGAACACTGCATCTGCCTCCAACACTGCAGCCCGCACACCAATTGCGTCTAGGTTAGTGCGCATGTGCAATAATTAAATATTTTAGTTTCCCTCTGTCAATCATGGAACGCTCGGCTCCTACATTGTAGCATACTGGAAAATACAGAACCTTAACACGCACCTTAGGTAAGTGCGCTTCAAGATGGTTTAGTTTTAAATCCGTGTGAAAACACGCAGGCTAATCTAATTCGGGTGGAACAGGACGTACGTGTTTCACATTTTAGAAAATCTGTAACATAACACAACTGCTGCAATGGTCTGGAAGAAACCGATTTTCCCGTTCGTTTGCCAATTGAGTCAATGAACGATCTGACTCTTTTTGAGCACAGACTCGAAGACGAGCAGCTTTACAAGTCATGGCTAGTTTTCAGGTAGCGCATCTTATGCTTGCAGATCGAAGTGACTATAAGGCATGTATTTCTAACAACGCGAAATTTCCGATACATTGTCAACTGGTGAACATAAATTGGCGAGGGGCCAATAAGGAGATGTCCTCCCGTACTTTGTTGGCAGAAACTACCATCAGTGAAACTTAACGTTTTCAGTGTAATAACTTTTCACCCAAGATATCAGCATTAAATCTTGCACTATGGTTACAAACTATCAAACTAAGGAGCGGATTCACCAGTGGATCCAAAAATTAAGACATAACGTTCATGAGAAGCGGAAACCGCTGGGGGTCCTTTCACCAACAGCGAAGGATGAATAGAACCATTTATGCATTTATTTGTAGTTACTTAACACATTTTTATAGTAGTTAACCTTCTTCTGATTGCGGTATTACGTTTTCTACGGTGACTATGAACACCCATGGGTATTTAGCGTGACAGAACCAAGGGCTGGACGTGAAAGGTGCAGCTGGACAGGTGAAACGAATACCAAAGATTGTAGGTTGAGAATAATTCGAGTGTAATTTTTCAGTGTCACCTGAGTGTCGTGATTCGTTCCATTGTTACTGTCAGGTGACACTCAAACTATACTCGTGCTGACTGGAAGCTGGCCGGGTACAGATGGAACGTCGTTCAGAATATGAAAGGAACTTGGCTGGGTGGATCACATTCGACCCAAAAGCTTATTACAAGCGCGCATCAGCTAATGCACCCTTACGAGTGGTAGAGGGTTGTGTTAAAAGTTAGCACGGGAAGCATTCGACGACGAGTGTAGAAAGGTGCATACCAGGTGTAGTGACCGGCGATCGTGTGGCTTCTCTAAGGATCCCGGCTGCAATCGTGTTTTCCTGCTTGTTTGTTCTGTACGCATGATTCTTTGTATGCCTGCAATAGGAGGCCTGATATGAACTCAGTGCCACTTTCTTCAGCCGTGCAACTAATTGCACGCAGCGAATGCTTGCTCTTTTCCTAACGACTCATCTATTATTCTATTCTTCAAGGTCGTTTAACTGAACCCTTTTCGAGCGTTGTTTAACGCACTCGAAGGTTCCACGCACTTTTCGCCTGGCGCGCTTTTGAGTGCCGCCGAGTGGGCTGTGGCCCATCTCGTGCTTCTCTTCCATTTCCTCTTGGTTGTTGCCGTTGGTCCCAGACTAGGCTAAAATTAACTACTTATCATATTTCCAAATATTGCTGGAAATATACGGTTTGTTTCCAAACCCTGCTGCCTTTTTTAGTTTGATGCCTGTTGGGACTACGTTTCGATTGCTCTTCAGGAAAGGCGTTCTAAATTGTTAGTGGACGAGGGTCTAGCGCATACCCACTTGTCCACTACACAGGGATACGGGTATATTATCTGCAATGAAAATGGGAATTGACCTGCCGACAATGTCGGCGATATGTATCTCAGCATACAAAATTAGGAATCAGCTACTGAAGTTGGACAGAATGCAATGGGATTGCGGATGACACCCGTCCTGTTATCTTGCAACTACTGGTGGAAGTCTTAGTATATCCACTTTCCAATTTAGTTTCTTTGTCCATGGATTAGGCAATGTTACCGGGAAAATGGAAGTTGGTTGCAGTCATTCCAATTCACAAACGGGTTGGCGGGGAGATCTCAAACTATCGGCTCAAAGCCTCACGTCAGCGATGTTAGAAGTTATAGGAAGAATAATTAGCAACAGAACGGCGCGTCATGTGATCAAACAGGGGATTTCAACAACGCAGCAGCACGGCTTCGTGAGGCGAAAATCTTGTCTGACAAACCCGTCGTCCTTTCTTGATGAAACGACTCGACGAGTGAACCGAGTTGGAGTATGTTGCCTAGATTTCAAGAAAGCATTTGTATCATCGCTTATCATTCACGAAACTAGGGACGACTAAAACGTCCCAAGAGTGCTTGAATGAGTTGGTGGGTCTAACGGTAATTACGTAATAAATTTTTATAGCACAGTTAATTCATTTCTTCCAGCATTACGTTTTCTATGATGAATTTGAACGCATCGCGGTGACCTGATTGTGATACGCCGCATTTTGCGAGGTGGCATGGGTGAAGAGTTCTCATGAGAGCAGACTTCCCCCTCCGAAATGAGCACAGATTCCGGGGTCATCCATTCATGATTCTCAAACAACGATCGGAACGACTTCATGCCGTATTTCGACTGTCACGGCAGGCCGTTAACAGTCGGATTATGATCTAATGCATGTATACATGCATGAAGGTGTTTTACGCAAGTGATAAGCAAACATTGATTTAAAGCCATCTCTAGTAGCGTTGCTAACGACCTCAGAAGGAAGGCTGTTCCAATGGTTAATAAACCTGTGAGAAAAGAACTGCTTCCTAAAGAAATTCCGAGGACGAAGCTTAAACGTTTCGTGTTGTCCTCGCCGGCCGTCATGATTCGTTATGATAAAGAACTGCTCAACGAGACCTACCCTGAACGAGGAGTGTGTGGGAATCAAGTCACCGCGGAGTCGTCGAGTTTCAAGTGGATACAAATAAGGAATTCCAAGTCAAGACTCGTACGCGACACTCCTCAGGTCCGTGACTAGTTTGGTAGCCGCATGCTAAACACGCTCAACAGCCAGTATGTCTTTCTTTAGGCCGGTATACACGACCAGATTAGCATACTAGAGAAGCGGTCTTATATAAACTCTGTAAAGCGTTTGAAACACTTTCTTGTCTATGCAGGGGAAAGTGCGCTCAATCATACTAACGGTGGCTGTTTGTGTTCGTACGTTTATATAAGACTGGTCCTCCACAAGCTTTGAGCCTGCGTATTAATCAGCGAATTCGTCGGGAAGGTGAGCACCATCGATGTGATGATCATCACACCAACGGTTGACCTCTGAAAATGCACGAATGCTAGTCGTAGACCAAGAGTTCTTCACTTATCGCAGATGAAAAACTTCACCGCATATTTTCAACGGGTTCAATGGGTGACAGACGGAAGTAGAAAGCCACGGCTTTTGATGGTCCCGTTTCT
>JTDE01003036.1:9378-20312 GCA_014338405.1 Paragonimus skrjabini miyazakii | reverse complement strand
ATAGGGCCACCCTTCAACACAGATCAAACAAGGCACAGCAATCTCAAAATAATGCAACAAACCTTAACAAAATCAACATCAGTAGGTTAGCTATCAACCGACATGGTCGGCTCGAACGATGTAAGTTGATATTGTAGGACGTGTGTAGCGTATCCCTTGAAGGTGGATGAATTTGTGCGAGTTAAAGGACTTGCTTGTCACAGTTGAGGTGCATTCATGGATGGATCCTTCATTCCCTGAAACAGCTTTAATTATCTGTAAATTTGTTTTCGTTAGTTATTGTTGTGTCTTGAGTAATAACTGAGCCGACTGTTTTTCTGGCTATGGCTGAAATCGACATGACTCCTGTTTGTAGCGCAGGCCTACCCCGTTTTGTTTGCTAGGTAATTCCACATATGTAATGACTCAGAATAACGCGAGTTAGCAAGTGGACAAAAACGACGAGTACGAATGTGCGTGTATGTTATATTTAAAATGCGTCATTTTGGAACTTAATGGTGGCATATTCTACGAAAATCCCTACCGAGACGATTATGCCTGAAGTTATCGGAAGTGACGGTCGGGTTTGCCGGGATGTCGGCCACCACATGGGCTTCCGGGGACTGAACGCTTTTTGTTGCCACTTGGGGTTTTGGTCTACAAACACCACTTGTCAATGAGGAAGGTGCGGCTTGTGATTATTCCGGCCTGTCGACAGAACTCACCTTGCGTTTATCGTTGTGGCTAACGTTGAGGGTTTTTGTGTTTCTTGCGAAGGCATGGAAATATCCGCCGTATGAGATTTTGCTGCGGCTGACGCAGGCCAGCTTAACTTACAAAAGTATGGGTACAAGATATCAGTTTAGTGTACACATAGGCAGGCAACGATTGCACTCCAGGCTGCACTTGGCGTAGCTTTAGCATGTGGTGCGCCAGACGGGCTTATAGTTACCGTAATCTTACAGGGCTGAAATTGTGGGCAAGATGACTACACCTGGTAATCGAAGTGTACATTCAAAAACTAATTTTGCTACGTGAGCGCTCAAGTTCTGTTTAATCGTGTTGTGTAGCGCCGAAAGACATTGGAAGTTACTTTTTCCACGAAGGATTAGCATGCGCACTAAGAGCAGTTTTTAAGTGACGAAGAAAAGCTCAACTATCCCATTTGTTGCCGGATGGCAGGCTGTGGTGCTAACGTATTTTTAAGGGCCACGAACTGTAGTTTCACATACGATCCATGACCTACGGCCCCACTACTGGACAAACAAATTGTACCACACAACATTCCAGGAAGACGCTGGTTACCAGATCTAAGGAGAAGTTAGGCAGGGGTATGATTGCATGCCAAATTGTGAAGCGGTCAGCACTCGTCAACAAATAAGTAGAGCAACTTGAGGATGCAATAAGTCACCAGATTGACGTACACGTAACGAAAACGTGCGTCCCGCAACAGAAATCTTCTAAGGGGGCTTCTTGTACGATGGTGGACTTTGGAGCGTTGGTATTGGTGAAAAGAGCTGCTCCAAATGTGGATGTCGTGAGTTACCTCAGGCCACACTGAACGTTCAGTGATAAGTTTAACTGAAACACCTATGGCAGAATCAGGCAAACTATATAATGTATCGAACATTGTGTGGCGGAAAGATGTAGGAACTACAGGGCGAGCTGTGCTTTCGGAAGTGTTGCAGAGGGTTGTTCTCTCTGACGATGTCAGCTGTACGGGTTGGATTGCGAGGGAGCTCTCCTAACAAAGACCCTGGGTCTCTGGGTAAGTGGCAGCCATGGCTGCCACATCAGTGTCATTGGCAACAAATGTGCTGGGGTGATAGATACACGAAAGAGCGTTCGCGACAGTGTTTTTAGCACTTGAGGCATGTCGTTCATCAGTCGTGAGCTGAGAGATAAAGTTCAGGTTCCTAACATTCTTGGAAGAATACCTGTTGGATGAAGCGTTTGGAGAATAGATCAACGGCTTGTGATCAGTGTAAACTGTAAAAGCTCTTCTACCGAATACCGGAAATGGCGGATGCCCAAAATGATTGCTAGTAACTCTCTACTAAACGTGCTGATTCCAGGTTACGCTGGTTTTAAACGTTTAAGGAACTAAGCTAAAGGTTGCTGTTGCTTTCTAACAAATTACTGTAACGGGGAATTCAACAGCTGTATTAGAGACATCGGCTCCAATTGACAGCGGTGCATTCGGATTAGGGTGAGCAAGATGAGGTAATTCCGTTACCGCAACCTTGAACTCAATGGACGAAGTGTGCATAGCCTTGGCAAACTGGAAGTTGGATCCATCTCAGTGGGGTGGGTGATCATTGGCTGCATTGCATGCACACAAAGAGGAACGAAACGTCGGCAGCAGTTGCCCAGACCACAAGGAAGTTGCTCAACGTAATTCGGCTCAAAGTATTCATGGATGGCTCTGACCTTATCCGTTAGTATGGTTATTCCGTTTCCAGAGAGCTTATGATCAAGATACTCTGTTTTGGTCCTAATAAGTTCGCACTTGTTGAAGTTAACCGTGACATCATGTTGAACCAAACGCTCTAGTAAAGTGCACAGGTGCGTAGCCCTTCTCTTGTGAAGAACCAGCTACCAAATTATGATTCAACTGCGTATCACTTCATGAATGAAGCGTTGAAAAGTTTGGGCTGCTTTGATCAAGCCGACTGACATTCGAAGAAACTTGAAGAGTCCAAAAAGGGTGGCAACTGAGGTTTTGGGTATATATTCTTTGGTTATTGGGATCTGCGGATGATCTCATACTTAGGTAACATGCAAGCCGGCCGCTTCTATTCTGGTTGTTCGTTACATTTGCGAACCAACTTTGGAACAACGTGGAGAGACCGAGGTACAGCGTTCTTCCGAAGTCAGCGGCTCCAGCAACAGTCCTGTAAAAGGAAACAACGCAAATAAGTATGAACCAAAGGCTCAGCAAGCCATGATCATGACTTACACAAACGAAAACTAAAACGACGTCAACAACATTAAGTCTATCTTGCTGAATATGGTGTTTCCACAAAAGCTGGTAGTTGAATCTTACATGTGCGGGATTGGTGCTTTTCAGGGAAGATTGCTTTATTGAGCCCGAGGTAATCGCCGCAAAGACGTTAGTCATCCGCATCCTTGGGTTCTCAACCGAAGCCCTTGGCTCAACAGCCCGTACCGCAGCGCAGCGGGTGCGCGTCAGTTTACCAGAACGGGTACATTTTTCGAAAAAAGATGCCAACCTTATACTAACCCCCAATTTGGAGTACCAGGAGACTGGTTTGTCAGACCTCTAAAGAGTCGCCTACCTGGCATGAGAGACACAATCGGAGTGGTGGTCACACCGTTCAGATTAGTCCAGCAGGTCATCGAGATGCGCAAACCGTCACATGGCGTAAAGATTCAGTGCTGCGGTGACGGAGGAGGTTAGAAAATGTATCCTCAAGCAGAGAGCACCCCACGGACTGTATACTTCGGGCATGGAATTTTAGTGCAGGGAGAGACATTTTGGCAGGTGGAGACCGTGGACACAGCTTGACCACACAGCAGCCATTTACAGGTGGAGCCACTCTATTAAAGACTGTCATGCATCTTGGAGTAACCACCTGGACTCAACCATGCTGTTGTACGTGCGCGCTTTGTTTGTCATTTACCCGGAGGTCGTACGCTCGCAAACGTAAGATACTCAACTGGCATTCGAGCGAGAACAGTGTGAAGAACACCTGCCAAGAAGCACTGATGAGCAAATTTCCCAAGTCGAATCAGGTAAGGGGTCTTAAGGAACACTGGGAACAAATCGCCGCAGCTTTGAAAGCCTGTTGTGAAGAGGTATTTTCCGAATGACACGTCCAGTTGCAACATAATCGGAGTCCCGTCACATCGATAAACTTCATGAACATGTGTTGTTTGACTCCGCCTGGCCCGGAATATGATGATGACCGTCAGGAACTTAAATGCAAGCTGACCGAAAGCTCACGCAAAGACCGTGAACACCACCTGGTCGAACAGTTGAAAGAGATGGAACGAGCCTTTTTATCTGGGAACAGCAGAATGCTACTGTCCCTGATCCGTGGTTGTACTAGCCGTCGAATCGATGAGACCATATGCGAAAAAATATGGTCACTTATCACCAGCCAATCGTGCCGACTTGACAGGTGGGCTGAACATTTTGCGGAACAGTTCGACTGGTCTCAAGCAGACCGTGTGGACGACGGGACACGAGTGGCCAGCTATTGCGTTCCAGACGGCCCTCCGTCGGATGTAAAAGTGGTCATTGGGCTTGAGTTATTGAAACGCAACAAGGCTACTGGACAAAGGCTTCTCTCCCCATTTTTAAGAGTGACGAGAAAAGGTTGATATCAGAACTGACACAAGTTTTTTAAACGGCTTGGGAAATTGAAAAGGTACCTCGTGATTGGTATCTATCAACAGTACTTTCCGTTTACAAAAAGGGGCCTGAAATCTTTGTGACAACCACCAAGGTATCAGTCTAGTGTCTGCTGCGTCCAAGTTACTTTCTTGCTTCATATTACATCCGCTTACTAAGCCCAGAGAAAATCAGATATGCGGAGAACAGGCAGGATTCCGATCCGACCGAGGGTGGGTTGATCACATTTTTACCTTGCGATGGATCTTGGAACATCTGCACTCTTACAGGCAGCCGACGGTCGTAGTCTTTTAGGAGCCGAAAGCTTTTTTCGATTCAGTTGCTCGTAGCGTTCTCTGGAACCATCTTCTTCACAAGGGAATTCCACAGAAACACACGAATCTGCTGGGATCACTGTATGCTCACTCTGCCAGAAGGGTGAGAGTTTATGGACAACTGTCTCGGACGTTCATCACTTCTAATGGTGTTCGTCCTTCCCCTTCCTGGTTAATTTGTCATACACGAGATTCACGAAGGCACGTTTGATGAGTCCAATGAGCATGATGTTAGGCTTCCTCTTGGCGTTAGGCTCACCGACATGGAGTATGCAGATGATATCGTTTTACTCAGTCCCTCAGATGAAAACGCGCCGACCGTTATGAACAGGGTGAGTGTCCGGGCTAGTTTACATGGGATGGACTTCCCACATTCAAAGTGGAAAGTACGTCTTTAAGACTGAGATAATTCCGCCAATACTTTCTTCATTGCAGGTAATCCACTCGAGACTGTGAACAACTTCACATACTTGGGTAGCGCTAATATTGCTGATGAGATATCAGCAAGAATAGCAAAGGCGTGAGTTGCCTTTGCCAGCCTGTGTCACCTGTGGCGTTGGAAGGACGTCCGTTTGTTACTAAATAGAGAGGTTTATACCGCTTTAGTGCGATATGTAGTCTACCGTTGTCTGCTCACAACAAAGAAGTCGATCGACTTGCTGTGTCTGACCATCGTTGTCTCCGCCAATTAACTCACATCAAGTAGACTGATTGCGTGAGCAACAGGTCCCGTCGCCGGCGCGGATTCCGGAACGTTCGGGATGCACTGCTCAATTAAGCAAAGTGGGTAGACGTGCTGATCAAACACTTCGTAGGGTCGCTGACGTGCGCACAAGCGGTGATCTCGCGCCCGAATCCGCAAATCAGAGTTGTCAACCCGTCTTGAGGGAACAAACCGAGTCCCACCGCAGCATCGTCCCCAGTCCTCTCCTCAGTCTTAGGTCTGGTCCTCCAAGCCCTTCCTAGCACTCTACTTTCTCTCTCCTTGTAAAAGCAGAAGAGGAAATAATCATTTGTTGCGTACAAATATACATTTTCCGAGTCTGTCCAATACCAGAAGTCGGACTGTAAGCTACTGATACTCAACCGCATATTCTTCCTTCCACGGAGACCTGGCCCGCATGTGATACCAATGACAGTAAACCGAGTGTTCCCGGATACCCAGCTTACCGAACTGCCTCGGCTCCATGGATACTGGGGGCTCTTGGGTTTTCCTTAAGCATAATACCCTGGCATCCACGGTCATTCTTGAGTTTCAGTCCTCTGCTAAATGTGACGCTGTTTGGCTTCTACTAGCATTGTATGGCCAAGACTGACTCCCAGTGAGGATTATTTACTGCCCTACCTCATTTAACACTTCTGATGATGGCTCTATTCTTTCACATCCAGGACTACAGTTTTTTACTTTTCTAAGTGTTATGAGTGATTCTAGTTCGCGCAAGATAAACTGGACACCAGTATATCTCCAGGACCGTGGGGGCGGATTTTCGATTTCTGCATCCATGTTGATACGACGGAGAGACTGGACGCAGCATTCCAACGCCCCGACATGGCATCGTTCTTGCCAGATTCCCTCTTTACTGGATTCAGATATCACTAATGAAGGCCACCCGGTGAACAGAGTGATCAATAAGCCTCCACTTGGACACGATAATGACTCTATATTACTAGTCACAATAACCAGGAGGTTAAATCCACAGTTCAGAATTTCAGTCCTGTTCATTTTTGATAGACTGGGAAGCTATCTAGGATCACTCCTTCTTGGATATGATTCCATGCTTTGGAACGATCATGCGTTTCAAAACGCAGTTCAGAAAGTGGGGGATTTATTCACGCCGCACAAATTGTGCACTTTCCTCTATCACCCATCTCTTTTACGCGGAATACGTCATCTCCTTGATGACAGCTCACTGTTGTCCTCTAAGCTTAGGCACACAGGAAACCCGGAAGGCCTAAGTGCTTTCCACGCCGTGCGGAATAAGTGGGGACGGGAAATTCGCGGACATGATAAACTCGTACAAGAAAAGATCCTCCCAACATCTAGTTCGAGCACAATCTTCGTATTCAAACGTATGCATCGGTCTAGAAAGAATAGACTATTGAGTTTGTTAAGGTTGGCTGAGACTAAATGGTGCACATTCCTGCCAAAATGGGCGGGGTTTGCAAAAGTCATGTTAATTTTGCAGTATCACCACCGCTGGCATCATATCGTGCAGATGCTGAGTAAAAACGTTTTCATGGATCTTAAATTGGTCGGTGGCGATCTCAACAGTTTATCGTAAACCAACCACTCAGACGGATAGCTGTCAGGAGGTGCTGATGTGGCTAGATAACAGCGCAGAACTAAACTGCCTCACCAATCTCATTAAGGCAGTTTAGCGATCGCTCTACCACTTACAGGATGGATGGATAGACGCTGCTGAGAGCATAACGGAGTTGCGAAAGAGAACCTAACTTCAGCGACCTATTACATTTTTTGGAGAAAAGAGTAGCGGTCACTGTTAGTCAGTATGTCCAGTAAGCGACTCGCTCAGAAAGCAGGACAAGTAACTTAATGCCCTCTAGCTTCTTGGGGGTCAGGCACTAAAGGTGCAACGTCGGAGTGGGTGCGCTTTATGAGAGGATGAACCTAAGGCGTCGTTGTATAAGGAGAACCACGCAATACCCAATTGTGCCTGTTTCATCAGTCATTCTTTTGCGCAACATAGACCAACGCTGGGGTACATCAAGTACTGTTCTGTTTGCCTGAAAGTGAATCGGGTAGTGAGGTTTTGTGGGCATGGATACAATGTGTGATACCCGGCTGTGATCGACGCCACCACAAATTAGTTCCCGAGAACAAGCCGGAACCAAGCCACGAGGAGAAGGCAAACCCGTAACTGCGCGTAGCTAAGTCCGCCCTAAGCGGTGTTTGTTTAAGATTCGTTTCGATAAAGTTGGTCAGTGTAGAGACGTCAGTGGCAACCTACGCCCTTTTGCATGACTGGTTTGACACTACGTTGTTCAATGAACCGATTGCATTTGCGTTCGGTTTGTAGGGATGGTCGGAGCTTGTGCGACGCAATACAGTCAAGTGTCAATTTAGTTGCAGTCATTAAATCAGGGGCATTGTACCATAGGAGATTCGGTTTTTACAGTGAGATAGCCGCCGCCAATGCAGGCTGAACTCATCCAACAGTCTGAGGTAGAAAACTGGGCTCACTTGAAGGACATCTCATTTGAGAGGTTAGCTGAGGATGGCGTAGGAATTCTGATAGGATGCGACATTTCTGAAGCACACTGGGTACTGAAATTAGGTCTGGGCAGTTGTAGTGATCTTTATGCAAGTAACGTCATTGTTGTATCGTAAATCAGAACGTAGGGCAATCGTAACGAGCGTAAACAGCATGTATGCAATCTGACCCACAAACGTAGCACGTGACATTAAACCAGTGAACGAGTTAGAGTTAGACCAATCATAGTCGCGATGTATCACGCGAGTGTGTAAGTAGCCAATCAGATACGAGGTGAATGTAATGGATGTACACACATACAACAGTCATCTATGCCTGTAGTATCATAATTATGTGTATTACCATAGATCAGGATGAACATTGTGTATATCTTGTCGGAGCACATCAGTTCTCGTTGGACGATATAGCCGGAAGGGCACTCGAGTTAGATTTTACTGACACAGGCACTTCGGGGAACAAAAGGTTTTCTGGGGAGAACAGAAAAGCATAGCATAAGATTGAAAGCGGCGTAATACTTAAGGACAGTCGCTAAAAGATAGACCTGTCGTGGATATAAGATTGTTAGGTATTGCACAGCGATGAAAGGATACATGAAATGCGCCTCGCCGCACTGGAAATAGAGCCCATCTATAACCTCACTTCCGTGTGTAAGTGGGGGGGATGGACCCACAGAACTAAGTCCGGTCAAAGTGATTTCTGGGGGAGTATTACAAGCCATGGGTGAGGAGAAGAAACTTTGGCTGGGGATTCCAAGCTTCCTGCTGTATCCAGAACAATGGCCCAATGTGCTCACGTTCTCTTACTTGTCAATGTAAGAACCTGAGGTTAGATGCGTTCATGCTGTGACCACCGAATCCAACTTTAGTTTTACATTCGATCAGCAATTACCAAGATACCCTAGTTCGACTAGACTAATACGAGTCATCGCTTAGTTTTCACGTTATGCCAACGTTGTGTTGGCAGCAGCGTGCGCTAGACCAAGTGCGTCAATCAAAGTGGGTTCGCCTTTCTGTGTCCAAAAGGAATACCTCTTGTCTGAAAATAGAAATTTCGTATGAGAACAAGGTTTCAACGGAACTGAAGGTGCCCTCCTCATGAACCGTGATGTGATGGATAGACATGGCTCATTGGGGCCAGTTTGGATGGAAGGAGTCCTGCGGCTTGGCGGCAGAATCCGGCCGAAGAACTAAGATATTGCGTACCTGATGATTATTCCGTCACAGTTTTGTCACAGACCTTTTGGTTTGTCACTGCCACGAACCCGAATGTCACAGAGCACTCATATATGCCTGCCGGCGTTAGGAGACAGTTTGTGAAGTTGATGGGTATGGCTGCCGTTTAACGGATGCTAGGTGAGTGCTATCACGCTAAGCACTGCAGCCGAGTGGTGGCGTCGGTCCCATTGAGGGGAGCGTCGATGGACGATTACCCACTCAGGTACCGCAGGGTGAATTATTTCTTTCCGCTGCAGGTACGTATGAGAAGAAACGTGTCCAAACATCTCCATTGCGTTGTTACCTGTCTTCAGACTCGTGCCATTCGCATGAAATCAGATCAGTTCGTGCATATGGACTCCTTACTCACGGCCTTGTTGTATTCACACGAAGGCCTGACTAAGGATGAAATGACGTTGACTGAATGTTACATCAAGCGTCAGAGACAAACACAACACTTATCTTGTGTGGTTGGTTGGCGGTATGAATACTCACCTAAGTTACAGAACGCACTTGAATGGCTGAAGCCTTCGCGCGATCTTTAATTAGGCGATGCAATTCTTCACGAAATGGCCTCCAAGGGTGTTTGGATCAATGGTGTAATCACCGAGGTATTTCCTGATGAGGATGGTTGTGTACGCCAGGTGACAGCAAGAAATTCAGATGGCACTGTAAGACTAGAAATCAGATCACTTGGTTTCCAAGACACATCCGCAGGGTAACACCAGGTTGCCTCGGAAAAGACGGAAGGTATGGATCTTTCTACTGACTTGGTCAATCGATGTTGCTGCCGCTGCAACATCTGGTTTGGAAAACCATCCGGTTCTCAGGGCTCAGCGTTGAGTTTGTTATGATCTGTTGCATCACTTTTGATATTGCTATACTTTGTTTGGTTAGTGCTGAACGGTGACTAAATTTTTATTGTTTTCCTCAAAAATAAACTGTTTTAACCATCTTCATTCATACATCAGTATTTTTAACCGTCTCCTTTACTGTTATTTAGTCAGGGTCATCTCAGAATCTAAGTGCCAAAACTAGCTAGTTTCAAATTAAATGTTTGCTCGAGTAACCTATGATTCCTATCATTTCTCGATGCGCGAACAGTCGTTTTACTCTGACCCAACGAATGACCATTTGTTCGAGTGAGTTGAATTTATTTTCACTGTCTTTTATTACTCAGCAGTGCTTAGCTGTCGATTTTGTTGTACGGACACATTCTCTTTTCATCTTCCTAGGATCTTTCACACTCAAGATGGGAGACTTGGTATTTTCGTATATTTGTTCAGTGAGTGCCGCGGCAAATTCAGCTTTTACAAGCGCCTTCTCATTAACCGTTACCAAGGTAGATTATGGCAGTTGTGTAGTTCGGCGGTATGGTGCTTTGAGGCCGAAACGAGTTGGAAACGGCAGTTTGGACGCGAACAGAGATTTTGCGAATTTTTTGTGAGATATCTAAACGCATAATTCGCGATAACTATATAGATTTTTCCGAGTATAATAGTTGTGTTGCAATGAGAAAAATCGGCTATACTTAAAAATTGTTCCCATTCGCACTTTTTGATTGAGTTGGCCTCCGCAGTCAATTTTGCTTTCGGAAAATGCTCCCATCGGAATCTTCCTGGTGGAATACATAATTCAGCTTTGCATAAACGCTAAATTTCGCGTGGTTTGAGAGATATAAATGAGTTCCTAATTTCTGACAACATTACGTTTACATTGCACGTTGCACTAAATTGCAATGAAACCTATGTCACCATGTTTGTGGGTTAGTTATATATCCCGATTTTATGTTCGGCCTGTTTCCCTGTGAGTATTC